>CAUYSK010078011.1:0-10088 GCA_963575035.1 Avahi laniger | reverse complement strand
GGCTTCTTGTGGATTGGCTCTGACTCCTGCTTTGCCACATACCCCACCACATGTTGTCTCATCCACAGTGTGCTTCACTCATCGTGGCTACCTGCCTGACCTCTTACAGAGTTTGAATGTGCAACTCCTGATCTAAAGGAACTAACGCATATCTCGGTTGCAGGTGTCACCTCCTCCAGGAAGCTTCCTCTGAGACCATTTCCACCCTTTCCCAGAGTTCGATGCTCCCCTCTTGTGGCTCCATTCACTGCATCCTTTCTTCCATTTTCCTTTGTCCATCCCTCTTCCCAGCAAACTGCAAACATCTTGAGTACAGAGGCAGTTTTAGGGTTCTCTGTAACCCCAGCACAGCATGATGGGTACAGCTGGCAGGCAGGTTAGGTCACACAGCTCAATATGTTCTTCTCCTGGTATGCAGCCTATGGGAATTACTTTCAGAACGTTCTTTAGTTTATAATTTCTTTGGCTATAGTTAGGCAGTCAAATAGCAGGGCAGTCCTACAGAAACAAAATACCTTTTCTGAAATCCAAGATAGAGGATTGATAAGATGGATTACATTTCAGGCAAAAGTGATAAAGCACTGTTTGTATAAACCAAATTGTGTGTGTGGTTCAACCTAAGAACTAACCATCTGGAACAGAACACACATCTTCACAGCACATTTTTGTCTACCCAAGTCCTACTTCCCCGTCAAGCACAGCTTAAGTGTCCTTTCCTCTTGAAGGACGTTTTTAGATTTTCCGGTCTAGGATCCCACAGCATTTTGACAGATTTATATTTTAACCCATTATTTGATAAATATTTATGCATTTGTTTACCCCAGTGTCCTGTGGGACAGAATATACATCTCCTTTGTATTCTTAGTAGCCCTCAGAACCAGACATAGAAGATGTTTGATAAATGTTTGTAGAATAAAGTTGTTTTAAATTTGAGATCATGAAATGAACTTAAATTGTTTCTATTTTAAATAACAGAAAAAAATAGAAATTATCAGAGTGTTTAACATGCAATATGGGAAAGTACTGATCATGAAATGCTCACAGATATGTGCTCTGGGTCACATATAAGAGGTATTTCTTATGCAAAAGTGTGAAAAACATTGAATTAAAGTGTGACTGAGTTATTAATATCTGAACAATTCAGCAGACATTTCAGTATATATTTCAGTAATTTTGGGTTAACAACTCAAATGTTCATGCCATTTTCTCACCAAATTGGATTATAACCATAGCTATCCCGTCTCCTAAAAAAATTTCGGACAACTGTATGGAGATCCTCCTGTGTCTGGGTGATTAAATAGACAAAATCACTTTCTAAGGGGCTGGACAAACGCAAGATGGCTGTGATGAATAAAAGAGACAAAAGTCACTCTTCTTCCTCACTAGCAGAGCTGGGATACAAAGCCAGCAGGGTCAGGTTCCAAAACCAAGCTTTTTTTCCCCCTGTGTCTTGCTGATAGAAACTGCTTGCCACTGAGCTGGCATTCAGGATTTGTGAAAAATGGCCCTGAAAATCCATCATCATAACTCAAGAGAGAACCCCCAAATTTTGCATGTTCCTAGCACATTCTCCCCCCACATCTTTCAAACACACTAGCTTTGTCATTGTTAACTAATAAGTCTTTATCTCTTTATGACAATCATTACAAGAAACCCGGGACTGACTCTCAGGAAATTGCTCATTCTTCCAGACATTGATCTTTATAAGGCTCTGGAGATTCTTCTTTTTGACCCTGCCTCTAACAAATCCCCAACTCTTAAATCCTACAACTTTGTTCCCTGAAACTCATGGCCAATAATCAGCAAACTTCTGTGTCCTCAATCTTTTTTCTAAAGGTTCCCTTCCTTCTCTTCTTGCAGTAGCTGAACCTGGCGCCCCCTGGAGGACAGTGTTTCTCCTGCAGCCTCTGCAATGGTTTTGCTCTCCTTGTTCCACTGGATTCTGACACATGGGGAGGGGGTGTTTTTTGCTTCTCATTGCCACTCCTAGGCCCCTTTCCTTTTTGACCCCATGAAAAGCTCCTTCTTTGAATCTCAAATGGTCAGATAATTTACTAACTCCACATCGTTGCAGTCATCTACCTCCCCCAGATCATTTCCCCACACCCCTTGAAGATTTTAGCTCCCAGTTAACTGTCTCCAAAACTACTTCTGTCATAATTATTGGTTACATCAATGTGTACACAGATGACCCTTTCAATTCCCAGGTGTTCCCCCCCATTAATTTTGTACCCCTCCACACACACCTAGGGCACCCTACCTCACTCCTGTCATCATATCCTAATCTCTGTTCTTACAGAAACCGCTACTCCTTTATGACCTTATCACCACATTTCCCGTTGCCCTGAGGCCACCTGCTTTTTCCTGTTCACTTCCTCAAATACTCCAACTCTGGCTATCCCTTATCTGTGATTCTCTTTATCCTTTAGCTTTCATCTGTGGTTCTCAACTGAGGACAATTTTGATCTTTATTCCCACAGGAAATATTTGGAAATGTCTGGAGACATTCTTGGTTGTAACAACTGAGAGGGTGCTATTGGCGTCTAACAGGTAGAGGACAAGGATAGTGGCAAACATGCACCAATGTACAGGACAGCCCTCCACAGCAAAGAATTATGCAGTCTAGTCTGTCAATAGTGCCGAGATTGAGAAACTCTGCTTAATACTACCATTGAATGTACCATGGTGTTAAAGATTGAATTGTGTCCTCCATGAAAAGGTGTTCTAACCTCGGTTCCTCAGAATGTGACCTTATTTGGAGATAGAGTTATTTCAGATGTAATTAAATTAAGAGGGAGTCATGCTGGAGGAAGTCATGCTGGATGGAGTACGCCGGGTCCCTCATCTAATATGACTGGTGTCCTTATAAAAAGAATGCCGTGTGAAGAGACAGAGACAGGGAGAACTCCATGTGAAGAAAGAGGACTGGAGTGATGTACCTGCAAACCATGGAATGCTAAAGAGTATCAGCAAACCACCAGAAACTAGGAAGAGGCAAGAAAGGATCCTGTCTTATGGCTTTCAGAGGTAGCATGGCCCTGCTGAAGCCTTGATTTTGGACTTCTGTCTTGCGGACTGCGAGACCATAAGCAATCCAGTTTCTGGTACTTCATTACAGCAGGCTTAGGAAACTAGCACACCTGTTTTCACTGAGCTTTACTCCATTTATGTCCTCACTTCCAACCTTTCTCACCTTCAATAATGAAACCAGGACATTAGTTATTAATAATGGAATGGTGTTTGTTAAGCAATAGAATATAGAAGCTCATACAACTGCATTTATTCTAATCAGGAAGCAAGAGATTGACATCTGACTGTGTATATTCATCTACCCAAATCAAATGATAAAATGTAAACAATTATGATAAAATTATGTCAGAATGAAACTTGAATGAAGGCAAGGATTTATGTGATACACTAAATTGATAATATCAGTGGGTTCTCCATTAACAGTAGAATCCTTGAACTGGGATTTACTCTAAAAACCTGAGCTGAATCTTCTTGGGATATGCTCTTTTCACATGTTACAGGTTTTAATTTTTTGACCAGTGACTAGTAACCCCAAATCCATATTGTCGGGATCAAATCTCTGACCAACCACTCTAGGTGAATAATCTCAGCTACAGTGGTGGTCCTGAAATGATTCTGTTCCACTTAGTTAAGTAAATGACTTTGCAAACCTGAGACTGTATATAAAAAAAGAAACACTTAGGTGATGAAAATAATGAATGTGATATTGCTGCTTTGCATAAATTGTTTTTATGCAAATACAAGTTTAAAAATCATTTTACTGCTTTGTGTAGGCTTTGTATATTTTAAAGATGTTTAAAAACAACAAACATTATAGACAAATGATTTTAACTGAAATACTTGGGGATTTTACCCATTTATATTTGTAATCAATTTTAAATACTTAAGATTATCTGATTTGCTAAATGTATGAGTTTAGGTTTGAAGAGGATGCAATGCTTAAAAGAATGATATGAAAATGTGTAAGTTTTACTATTAGTTTTATTACAAGTGCTTATGTATTTAGGAAGGTTTTATTTATGGTATTTGTATGTCTGCTTTCTTAGGTGCTTGAGGTTCTTGAGAAAATCCATTACATGAAATTGTGACTGTAGCTGGAAATATTTACAGGAATGTAATCAATCAGGTGTATAAAATATGTTTAAATATTTAGGGACAAATTATCAAATTTAAACATCAATTTGTTGAATTACATACTTTTAAAATATGAAATAATTGGTTTATATATAGTATCTAAAGATTTATGCATATTTTCCCCTGTGAAATGTGTAAGCTAATCAAACAATAACCAAGTACAAACTGTGCTTAATTTTAACCAAAAAATTCTTGTATTTATAAATTAATACTAGATTTTTCAAAAGTATGCTTGAAAGCTTAAGAAAAGCAAGGTTTTCCATTTATAACTATAGTAGACTGAATGTCAGTGATAACACAGGCTACTGTATGTATTGTTTTCTGTGCACAAAAACCTCTATGAAAGTTTAAAACAAGCCCAACTGATGTCACCCTCGGACAGATCTAAAAAAATCTGATGAAAGTGACGTTGAGGACAAAAACAAAGAATCTGAAAGAGGAAGCCAGAACAGGGAGAGCCTGAGTAGCAAAGAGGAATGATAGCATGTAGGGAACCATCAGAACTTCAGTCTCAGGGTATGAAGGGTGAAACAGGAATCCTGAAGGAGTAGATGCAAAAGCCCTGTAATGTGAAAACTATGTAAGAAACAGCTAAAAATACTCCCCAAGGCCTCCCACTTGGATTGCGCGCTGACACACACACATGCTCAGTACACTAAAAATGAATCGAATTGGTTTCTTCCAGATCTCTTTTCTGTGGAGAGGCTTTGGTGGGCAGTGCCTCTTGGGAAACAAATAAGGCTTTTGTTTGTGTTTTCTTCAGCAGAGCCTGGTGCTAGCTCTGGGGCTCAGGAGACAGAGCTCAATTGTTTCTCTCGCCTCTTCCTTCTCTTTTTAACATAATATGCTCATTTCCTGACAGGCAGTGGTACCACATCAAGCTTCCTCTGCTCTTCCTCTCTTCTTCCTCCCAGCCTCAGGGTCTCCATCTGAGTTGAGGTCAACGCATGAGTGCGAATGGAAAGAAACCAAAAGCAGAGCAGGAGAGAACATGTTTGGATGGAATAAAATATAAACCGGACACACCTCCGCCCTGGCGCAGGCGTTCGAGCCACTCCTCCTCCTGCCTGACCACAGGCATCGGTTTGTTTCCAACTCAGGGCGTTCACATTTGCTGTTTCTTCTGCCTCGAATATGAACTTTCCCCGTCTTGTTTACTCCCGTGCTTGTGTGCCCCAAATAGTATCTTCACATAATAGCCGCTCCGAGAACACCTGTGCACGCATGAATGGAGAACAGGAAGTTCGAGAATGCCCTTTCAATGGCCTCTTTAGCATCCTTCGCCTTAGTTCACCCATGAGGCAGAGAGGACCTTTCTGGACAGCCTCAGATTGAAAGGGCTTCTGCCCTCCACCCAGAGGGGAACTGGCAGCCTTCTGGGAAGCTCACAATGCAAAGTCTTCCAAAGGCACAGACGTATTCTTTTTACTTCGTCCTCTTTTTTCCCCAGGCTCTGCCCAAACCCACATAATAAAGGAGCCAGGTGGTTATGCCAGAGCCTTGAATTGACAGTCTCTTCTCTTACTAGCTCTGTGACCTCTAGCAATCCACTAATCTTCTGTATACCTCTGTTTCCTTACATGTAAAATGAATTTAAAAGCCTCCTTGTACCTAAAATGAGTTTATACTAGGCTCAAAAGGTTGCAAGGAGAAACAAAGAAGATAACATTTACAAAGATTTAGTAAAATTCCTCAATTTATTTTAACTGTATTGTGGTTTTCAATGATACTATTGTTAGCGATGAAATGAAAGACAGTCCCACTTGGTGGGTTCCAAACTATGTTTTCAGGTGACTGTAAGATTTCTTAGAGGCACTTCAGGTTTTGCAAATGTTTAATTCTATTTTTTAATGGATTTTATTTTTTAGTTTTAGGTTTATAGAAAACTTGAGCAGAAGGTACAGAGATTTCCCGTATACCCCATACCCCACATACACATAGCTTCCCCCACTAATATGTCACACAAGAGTGGTACATTTGTTATAATCGAACTACACTGATGTATCATTATCACCCAAAGCTTATACTGTACATTAGAGTTCACTCTTGGTGTTGTATGTTCTATGGGTTTTAACAAACGTATAACGATATGTATCCATGAGGTGTTGTGTAGAACAGTTTCACTGCCCTAAAAATCCTCTGTACTCTGCTTACTCTGCTTATTCATTCCTTCTTCCTCCTTAACGCCTGACAACCACTGATCTTTTTACTATCTTCATAGTTTTGCCTTTTCCAGAATGTTATATAGGTGGAATCATATAGTATGTAGCCTTTTGAGATTGGTTTGCTTCACATAGTTATATGCATTTAAGCTTCCTCCATGTCTTTACATAGCGTGATAGCTCTTTTTTTTGTTTTGCTTTTGAGACAGAGTCTGGCTCTGTTGCCCTGGCTAGAGTGCCGTGGCGTCAGCCTAACTCATAGTAACCTCAAACTCTTGGGCTCAAGCAATCCTCCTGCCTCAGCCTCCCAAATAGCTGGGACTACAGGCATGTGCCACCATGCCTGGCTAATTTTTCCATATATATATATTTTTAGTTGTCCAGATAATTTCTTTCTATTTTTAGTAGAGAGGGGGTCTCGCTCTTGCTCAGGCTGGTCTCGAACTCCTGACCTTGAGTGATCCATCCGTCTCGGCCTCCCAGAGTGCTAGGATTACAGGGGTGAGCCACCGCGCCCGGCCAATAGCTCATTTTTTTAATGATGACTATTTCATTCTGTGGATGTACCGCAATTTATCCATTCATCTATTGAGGGATATCTTGGTTGCTTCCAAGTTTTGATAATTATTCATAAACCTGCTATAAACATCCACATGCAGGTTTTTGTATGGACATAAGTTTTCAACTCATTTGAGTAAATATCAAAGGAGTATAATTTCTAGATTATATGCTAAGAGTATGTTTAGTTTTGCAAGAAACTGCCAAACTGTCTTCCAAAGTGGCAGTACCATTTTGTATTACCACCAACAATGAAGAAGAGTTTCTGTTGCTCCACGTCTTCACCAGTATTTGATGATTCAGTGTTTTGAATTTTGATCATTCTAGTAGGTATGCAGTGGTATCTCATTGCTATCTTATGATGTAGAAAGTATTTTCAAGTACTTATTTGTCATCTGTGTATCTTCTTTGGTGAGATGCCTGTTCAGATCTTTTGCCCATTTTACATCTGGTTGTTCATTTTCTTATTGTTGCATTTTAAGAGAGTTTTTCTTTTTTGTATATTTTGGAAAATATTCCTTTATCAGATATGTGTTTTGCAAATATTTTCTCCCAGTCTGTGACTTGTCTTCTCATTCCCTTGATAGTGACCTTCACAGAGCAGAAATTTTTAATTTTAATGAAGTCTAGATTATGAATTATTTTTTTTTCATGGATTGGGCCTTGGGTGTTATATCTAAAAAGTCATTGCTATACCCAAAGTCACCTAAATTTTCTCCATGTTATCTTCTAGGATTTTTAGAGTTTTGTATTTTATATTTTTATCCATAATTCATTTTGTGTTAATATTTATGAAGGTGATAAGGTCTGTATCTAGACTCATTTTTTTAATGTGATGTGCAGTTGTTCCAGAAGCATTTATCAAAAAGACCATCTTTTTTCTATTACATTGCCTTTGCTCCTTTGTCAAAGATCAGTTGACTATATTTATGTGGATACATTTCTGGGTTCTCTATTCTGTTTCACTAATCTATTTGTCTTTTCCTTCAGCAATACACACTGTCTTCATTACTGTACTTTTATAGTAAGTCTTGAAGTTGGGTAGTGTCAGTTCTCTGACTGTGTTCTTCTCCTTCAACACTGTGTTGACTAATAAACTTTAAAACAAGTTTGTTGATATTCAAAAAATAACGTACTAGAATTTTGATTGGGATTACATTGAATCTATAAATCAAGTTGGGAAGAAACGACGTATTGACAATATTGAGTTTTCCTACCCATGAACATGAAATATCTCTACATTTATTTAGTTCTTCTTTGATTTCCTTCTTGAGAGTTTTATAGTTTTCCTACAAATGTAAATGGTATTGTGTTTTTAATTCCAGTTCCATTTGTTCATTGCCAGCATATATAAAAGTGATTAATTTATATATATTAATCTTGTATCCTACAACCTTGTTATAATCATTTATTAGTTCAAGTCTTTTTTGTTGCTGTTAATTCTATTGGATTTTCTATATAATTATGTTATCTATAAGCAAAGACAGTTTTATTCCTCCCTTCCCAATATTTATGCCTTTTATTTCCTTTTCTTGTCTTATTGCATTAGGCTAGGAATTACTGTATAATGTTGAAAAGCAGTGGTGAGAGGGGACATCCTTGCTTTATTCCCAATCTTAGTGGAAAAACTTCTAGTTTCTCACCATTAAGTATGGTGTTAGCTGAATTCTACTTTTAAAAATACATTTTAAGCTTTTGTAAATTTACATAGATAATAACACCATCAAGTATATTTGCATCCATAATTTTAACTAAGTAAGAGCAGTTAAGGCACTACATTTTTCTTTCAGGGTGGCTTCTGGGTAAACTTGGAATGAAGTCCACTCTTACATCACTAAATTCTTTTTTTTTTTATTTCAGCATATTATCGCGGTACAGATGTTTAGGTTATGTATGTTGCCCTAGCCCCCCTTGCCCCCCCAAGTCCGAGTTTCAAGTGTGTCCATCCCTTGGATGGTACGCATTGCACTCTTTGTGTATGCATATACCCGTCCCCTCCTCCCCCTTCCCCTCCCCCCTGCCCGACATCCAATAGATGTTTTTCTTATATGTGCACTTATGTGTTGATCCGTTAATACCAATTTGATGGTGAGTACATGTGGTGCTTGTTTTTCCATTCTTGGGATACTTCACTTAGGTAGAATGCATTCCAGCTCTATATAGGAGTATACAAGAGGTGCTATATCACCATTGTTTCTTAAAGCTGAATAGTACTCCATGGTATATATATACCACATTTTATTAATCCATTCATGGATGGACACTTGGGTTGTTTCCACAACTTTGCAATTGTGAATTGTGCTGCTATAAATATTCGGGTGCAGGTGTCTTTCTTATAGAGTATGATTTGTTCTTTTGTGTAGATGCCCAGTAATGGGATTGCTGGATCAAATGGTACTTCTACTTGTATCTCTATAAGATATCTTCATATTGCTTTCCACAGAAGTTGCACTAGTTTGCAGTCCCATCAGCAGTGTATGAGTGTTCCTATCTCTTCACATCAATGCCAACATTTATTGTTTTGGGACTTTTTGATAAAGGCCAGTCTCACTGGAGATAAGTGATATCTCATTGTGGTTTTGATTTGCATTTCCCTGATGATCAGAGATGTTGAACATTTTTTTATATGTTTTTTGGCCACTATTCTGTCTTCTTTTGAAAAGTTTCTGTTCATGTCCTTTTCTCACTTTTTGATAGGGTCGTTTGATTTTTTCTTGTTGATTTTCCTGAGTTCTAAGTAGATTCTAGTTATCAACCCTTTATCGAATTTGTAGCATGCAAAAATTTTCTCCCATTCTGTAGGTTGTCTGTTTGCTCTTGTGACAGTTTCTTTGGTGGTGCAGAAGCTTTTTAATTTGATCAGGTCCCATTTGTTTATTTTTGTTGTTGCTGTAATTGCCTTTGGGGTCTTCTTCATAAATTCTTTGCCTAGGCCAATGTCTAGAAGAGTATTTCCAATATCTTCCTCTAGAATTCTAATAGTTTCACTCCTTAGGTTTAAATCTGTTACCCAACGTGAGTTGATTTTTGTGAGAGATGAACGGTGTGGATCCTGATTCAATCTTCTACATGTGGCTATCCAGTTTTCCCAGCACCATTTATTGAATAAGGATTCTTTTCCCCAGTGTATGTTTTTGTCTGCTTTGTCAAAGATTAGATGGCTATATGAGGATGGTTTTATATCTGGGTTCTCAGTTCTGTTCC
>CAUYSK010078008.1:0-14379 GCA_963575035.1 Avahi laniger | reverse complement strand
AACATTCTTAAATTTTAAAGAAAAGAAAAGAAAGAAGAGATGGGCACAATTATACAATTAACTCAGTATAAATATACATTTTGTACATTTATTGCTAAAAATAATGTACTGGAGTTAAATTAAACAGACTGAAACTGTATTTATATGAATTATAACATGTATGAGTCTGTGCAGATCTCAGATTTGCTATGGAATATTTGGTTATTTGAGAACAGGGGTCTAGTACAATAAATATGAGAATAGGCAAAAAAAGAAAAAAGGAAAAAAAGGGTATTGTTGCCATTATAGCTTTAAAGAGTCAGTAATATTTTAGAGAACTTAAAAATAAATAAAAAGATTTTAATTTACCTTCACTTACTCCAAAAAAAAAAAAAAAAGGCTTGGGTATGAGAGAACATCTGGTGATAGCTTATAGAGGCATAGTCACTAACCCTGTCAGACATTATCTTATGTGCCAAAAACTGCAAGGGAGCCTGTGTTCTATCCTGTTTTGTCCTAAAAACCATCTTTTCTCAGAGCTGTATGTCACCATAGGGTCAGGTGCTTTGCATTACCAAATGATGCCAGCAAAGCAGAAATGCGCAAACGTGGATTCTCAAGTTTGCAAGTTTGTCCTGCACAAGGTTACAGAGGAGCCTTCACGTCTCAGGCACGATCTATTACTAACTCCATCTCTCCAGGGGAATTGGGGTATGACACTCAAAGTCCCAAGCTTCTCATCATGGCTTGGTCTTCCTCATGACCAGTCCCCATTCAGGAATCTACCAAGAGTTGCATCATTAGAGCAAGAGACAGTCCCATGTCCCAGGAAATTACGCAGGTCTCAGGAGCTCTGCGTCAACAACTGTAGTCAAAGACCAAATATTAGAAGAAAAGGTCCCTCTAGCATCCTTATCACTCAGGAAATTACAAGAGTTTTAGGAGCTCTGTGCCAGGAACTGGAGACAAAACCCAAAATACATGTACCTTATCATAAATCAGAATGTCACAAACACAATCCCACGTGATCTCTGATGCCTTTGGTGCAGGGACCACACTTTGCAAACCACTGTGCTATATCAAATTAGGGCCAGAATTTCTTCCCTGAATGATTGAGACAAGGAAAAATTGGAAGATGCTTTATTTTTCCTTCCCGATGGCAATGTGAACAAAGGTTCTACGTGGCCACCACAAGGAGAAACTCCCTGTGCACAATGAAATAAACCACCGCGGCAGGAAACGGAGCTGAGTGATGAAGAAAGAATCGGTGTTGCAGGACTGTTTAGCGTCCTCTATCCGGATACGTCCGGGCAAACTTAAATGAGCTGAAGCCAATTTGCTTCCATTTTTGCTCAAGCTGGTTTAATTTTGCTTTCTGTCACTTTTAACAAAAAGAGAGCTAACAAATATAGACTGAAAAGTGAGAGAGAGAGAGTGTGTCAAAGAGACAGAGACACACAGAGAGAGAGAAGTTATTAATATTTAGATAGCGTGGTATAAAATCAGATAGTCTAAGCATGAAAATCCATTAAGATAATTGGCTCAAAAATCACTCGAGTAGAACGATACTAAAACATTTACTCAAAATAGGCACGGAGTTTGTGTGAGATGAATATACCGCTTCATAATCTAATCACGCCACGTGGTTTAATGCTGTCTGTTGGAAGTGAATAAAATGGTAAAACTCTATGAGAACAGTAAGACCAAAAACACCAGCAATCTCTTTTTACAGAACCTAAGATTTCCCCACTACATTTTACTAGACGTAAATAAAAGATCATTCACGGTTAGCAAATTCGTTCTCTTAATTCAACCATGCATCAGGATAACAAGACAAGAAAAACGCAGTACATACCGCAAAAGCTGTAAATAAAAGTAAAAAAATGGCGCACAGCGTATCATGTTTCAAAAAACCTAATCCTATTTGAAGTGATTACGCACATGTTCATTTGCTGTGTAGATTTTAAAATGAAAATACTTCTTTTTGCAGAAGGCATGCTGAATACTGCATTTCGATACAAAACAAAGTTCAGCAAGCACTCTGTACTTCTCACACTGCAGGGTGTCCCAAAAGTCTCCATACAGAAGCAAAATTTTGTAATGAATTTTGTAAATAAAGTTACATTTAACTACATCTTCCCTATGAATGGCAACTTTTGAGACACCCTGTATAGTAATTGAGAAATGGGATTTGCAGTTATGTAATTTTGAGCTTACATGCCTATTCAGGCACTTGATAGGTATGTGATTTTATATGACTTGCAACATCATACTTGAAACTGAAGGACATTTTGCCAAGTGAAATATTAATACGTCAGGTGACAGAAAGACAAACACTACGTAATCTTACTTACATATGAGTTCTTAAAAAGGTGAATACATAGAAACAGTGAGTAGAAAGACGGTTACCAAGGATGGGAATACAGGGAAAATGAAGAGATGTTGGTCCAAGTGTACTAGGTTGCAGATACATAGGATGAATAAGCCACCTAAAGATATAATGAACAGCATGGTGACTCTAGTTGATTATACTGTTTGTACAATGGAAATTTGCTAAGAGAGTAGAGTAGATTTCAGGTGCTCTTACCACAAAGTGAAAGGTAGCTATGTAAGGTAATCTGTACATTACTTTGCTAGACTATAGCAAAGTATATATGTATATCAAAACATCATGTTGTACAGCTTAAATATATAAAATTTCTATGAAGTATTTTTAAAAAGGAGAAACCCAATAAATATAGTAGACAGTTTTTACACTTTTTTTTAAAGTAGCTCTGCCCATGTTAGAGAAGTATCAACCTAAAGTCAAGACATTTCCAAGAAAGGAAAACATTTCACTTTATTTAATTAAGATGCATTACCTGATTAGTGTCTAGTCATTTAATAATTTTGTTTTTGCCATTAAAAGGATTTTTTCTTCCATTTAATTACTTTAATTTGTTTTGCAACACACTTTCAGACACATCAATAATGGTTTGAGCCCGATCAACCACCTGGACTCCTAAATCAAGTCAGCTCAGATGTGCCGTGACAACACTTTTCCTTCACTACCAAAGGATGAAAGGAACTTGAGGGAAAATTGTCAAAGCCATCAATAAGTCCTTATAAAGAAAAAGAATAGCAGCTAGAGGAGTAATAAATTTCCAGCATGCTTTCTTAATTTTAGTCTACACATTCTAATACACCTTAGGTAATGGAAACTTGTTTCCTTGTTTAATGGCAATGGTTAAGAAAAAATAAATCAGCTAGGCAAAAATGATTCTACCTCATTCTAAATTATAGAGCTCATTTAGAGAATAACTACAGAAAACCATGAGTTTGCCACTCTTTCTATTTGCTGAAAAGCTACTAGTTGAGAACAATTTATCCTCACTTTTCTGGCACAAGCCATTGAGGATAATGAGTACTTTGCATCTAAAAACCTATATGATCTCAGTAGAGGATACCCACATTCATTCATTGATTGAAATACACACTAGTAATTATTTAGGACCTACATTGTCCCAAGTCCCCTTTCAAGGGAATAAATCTGGAATTAATCAAGCTCATGGCTTCGAGGAACTTAGTGTCTACTATGAGGGTCAGTAGGTGTTTGAGTGTTGGTGGGGCAGATTATAAACAAACATATCACGTAGAAAGACAAAACAAGTCAATCACACATCTCTGCCAAGAGTCATTCTTGGTATAGTTACTCTCTCAATTTCATTTGACTTCTTACTCATTTTTTAATACTGGATTTTACTTTCAGAAATGAAAATGCCAATAACAGAGACCAAAGTCCCCTGAATACCCTTCCACTCTCTTCAACTTCTAAACATTCCCCTTTTCCTTTGATAAAGCAAAATGATGGCTACATCCTCCTTCTTACTCTCTCCTTCCTTCCACTGATTTTTCCTCTCTTCTGTTCTCTTTAACTCGCTTTCCTGCCTCTTCTCCTTCTCTTTTTGTTTTTGTTATCAAAAACATATGTGCACTGGAATGTTTATTGCAGCACAATTCACAATCACAAAGATGTGGAATCAACCCAAGTGTTCATCAATCCATGAGTGGATTAATAAAATGTGGTCTATGTACACCATGGAGTTCTACCCAGGCACAAAAACCAATGGTGATCTAGCACCTCCTGTATTATCCTGGATGGAGCTGGAGCCCATTCTACTAAGTGAAGTATCCCAAGAATGGAAAACAAGCACCACCTGGACTCACCATCTAATTGGAACTAACTGATCAACACCCATCTCTTCTTCTCTCTCCTCTGTTCCTCCTCCTCACACACACACACACACACACACACACACACACACAGACTCTAGACAATCATCTATGTGTATCTTTAAAAATAAACAATAATAAAACAATAATAACGACTGTGGAGTTGACCTTCAGAATTGATCTCTTTTAAATTTCCACCGAATAGCGGTCAGGGATGCTGTCCACCCTGCAACCTGGTGCAGGATTGACGTCTAGAGAAATGAAGACACTTTGCTGATGCCACAGAATTAATAAATGCATGGTGGGGACTAGGATCCATTTTTCCCATCAAGCCTTATGCAGACAGTTTATGCCAAGTGTCTACTAGCAAGACAGCCCAAGAGACACTAAAGTGACTCATCTATTCATGTATGCATCCAAAGGTGAGTGCTCCCAATTTTTAAGCACTTGTTTTAGGCAGCAACTAAACCAAGTGCTTATATCTATGCAGTATATACTTTAAATGCTTAATTCACTGCCCCCAAACTCTCTACTATCTAAAAGGGAGGTAAACTAAACACTTGATTCCAATGCTAAGTTGAACAAGATAAGGCTCTTATTTATACAATTCTTCCTCTTACTATAGGACAGCAATAGCAACAACAAAAAAATATGGAAGCCATAGAATGTAAAGAGAAATTGTTTACCCTGGATCCTTCTGCAGGCAGTGTGGAAATACCTGGGTATTCTTCCTGCCTTTTTATCTTGCATTTCTACATAGAATTGTATTATTATAGTTTCCTGTGGTTGTCATGACAAAGTACCACAAACTGGGTGGCTTAAAGCATGAGAAATTTATTCTCCCACTGTTCTTTAGGCTAGAAGTCCAAAATCAAGGTGTTTTCTGGGCTGTACTGCTTCTGAAGGCTCTCGGGGAGGATCCTTACTTGCTCTGACAGCTTCTGGTGTGTACTGGTCAGAGTTCTCCTAAGAAACAGAACCAATAGGACAGATAGAACTATAAGAGATTTATCGTGAGAATTGGCTCACATAATATGGAGGCCAAGACGTCCCACAATGTGGCTATCTGCAAGGTAGAGAACTACAGAAGTTGATAGTGTCAATATCACTCCAAGGCCAAAGATATAAGAACTGGTGAAAGTCCTGGAGTCTGAAGGCCCAAGAACCTGGGGTTCTGGTGTCTGAGGTGAGGAAGAGACGGATGTCTCGGCTTCGGAAGAGAGAGTGAATTAACTCTTCCTCTGACACTCTTAGTTTTATCTGTGCCCTCAACCAATTGGATGACGCCGACTCACATTGGTGATAGCAATCTTCTTCCCTACGTCCACTGATTCAAATGCCAATCTCTTCCAGAAACATCCTCACAGATATCGCCAGAAATAGTGTGTGCCTATCTATCTGGGCTTCCCATAATCCGGTCAAGTTGACACCTAAATATAACCATCTCATAGCAGCTCCAAGCATTCCTTGGATTGTGGTTGCATTGCTCCAACCTCTGCCTCAGTCTTCACGTACCCTTCTTCCTGTGTGTCTCTGTCCACATCCAATCTCCTCTTTTCATAAGGACATCGGTCTTATTGGATTAAGACCCATGGTAGTGACCGTATCCTAACTTGATTACATCTGCAAAGACCCTATTTCCACATAAGGTCACATGCACAGGTACCAGGTGCTAGGACATCAGCAATTCTTTTCCAGAAACACCATTCGACTCATTAGAAAAGATTTTAAAAGGAATTGCAAAAAAGCATATTCGTAGGATGGATGATTCATTGCGACAATCCTAGATCTGACAAGAAAAACAGAAAATCAACAAGTGCATGATTCATATATTTATCTCTCTGTCTGGGGATTGCATGGCAAACTTACTCCACTGTGTCTGAAGGGGGTCCTGGCCAGACCTCAGGGGTAACAGAGACGCAGAGAAAGCCAAGAAGTAGCTCAACCTGCAAGTGGTCGTGGCTTCTCATAGCACCTGCTAGGATGAAAAAAAACAGACTTCCCTAGCAGATGTGAACCATATGGGTGGAATCAGCACATTCTCAGAAGTTTCCAAGCCAGTGGAAGCTCAGACAAGCTCCCTACAGAGCAGAGAACAAGGAGCAACCTGAGACCTTTGTCTTCCCTCCTCATTTAAGCTCCAGCACTCACACAAAAGCCACCTTGAGAAAGAACACAAAGAGTTTGAAACCCGAGACATGGAGCAAAGCATGTGTTAATCTACAGAACAGGTGGTATTTTCAAATCAGACTGAGATGACCACATTGGGTGAAAATACTGTTTTCTTGATTGAAACCGAGTAAGTCGGGTCATACAAGTCAGAACAGTTTTGAAATGATAAGGAAATTGCATTTTTTAAACACATGTGGTCTGAGTGAATATCCTATTCTGCTACAAATGAATTATTAATACTGTTAGATCCCACATGTAAGTAAGTGAGGATATGCAATATTTCTCTTTCTATGCTTGGCTTCTTGCACTTAACTTAATCTCTTCCGCATTCATCCACGTCTTCACAAATAACAAGTTTTCTTTCTTTATTAAAGTTTGATGGTGGTCCATTGTATATATAATATTTTCTTTATGCATTCGTCCATTGATGGAAATTTAAGCTGATTCCCCATCTTAGCTACTGCAAATAGTGCTGCAAGGAATGTGGGTGGAGGTCTAACAAACTCAAACTCATAGAAGAAGAGAGTAGAAAGGTGGTTACCAGGGTCTGGGGATGGAGGAGAGGAAAGGAGAGATGTTGGCCAAAGGGTACAAAGCTGCAGTTAGACAGGAGGAATAAGTTCTGGGAATCTGTTGTACAGCATGGTGACTATGGCTAATAGTACTGTTGTATTTGGAAAATTTCTAAGAAAGTAGACCTTAAATATTCTCACTCCCAAAAATCATACATTCAATTAACTTGACTTGATCATTGTATAATATACACATATATCAAAATATCATATTCAATCATATGCAATGTCTATTTGTCAAGTAAACTTTAATAAAGCTGATAAACATTTTTTATAAAACCAAATGTATAATTAATAGATGTCAGAATACACTCCCTTGCTGCCTCGCTAATGATTCAGTAGCTCTTCTTCCTTGCATTTGATCTTGCATTTATTTTTATCTGTATTGAACAGATTTTGTACAAAGCAGGTTTCTGTTTAAAGACCTACTGATAATGTCTACTTGGACATGGATACTTTGACATGAATAGAAATCCAAAGGGAAATTATCAAGATAGTAATTTGTAGTTTACAGAATTTTAGTTCAGGACAAGTCCCCGGGTGGGCTCTGTTTCGGTCAGTCCCTTTTGGAAGAGGATGTCTTACAGCACTTTATCCCGTGAGCGCTGTTCCTCCAGGGTGTGGAACCCAGGCTGGGCTGCTTTCAGCCACAGTGCGAGTGCACTGAATGCAGGTGACATTCTACCCACCCCAGGCAGCTTTTCTGAGCCTTGGGAAACTAGCTCATTATGAGTTGCGGGCTTCTGTTGTCCCTGGCTGCCTACCTGCAAGTAATCAATCCATTCCGTGAAACTTTGAGGTCGCTGGCGGGCATTCTCTCTCACCACACTCAAGCAAGTAACCGGTACACAGTGAATGTGTTTCACATGTAGTGATTGTGGATCCGCTAGGCTTTATATCATCAGTTCATCAACTCTTCAGTACTGTTTCCTTTGAAAGATTGGCATCCTAACCACTACTCTATTTACCTGTTGCTTCATAAATAACAGTTTTACATCTGTAATCTCATAATAATGAAACATTATATCACACACTAAACTTCCAGAATAATTTACACGTTTACCTCCTAATTCAAGCATACAAAAACATATGCTTATTTCAAATTTTGACCTTTTTAATGTGCCCATCATATTAAAATATTTTTGCGTAACCTACTGTGTCCTTAGACGCCATGCATAGACATTTAATCCATTTAAATCCTTGTGTATTTTACTTTCATATGCAATAAAGTCATCAAGCAATATGCATTTTAGTATTAGAGAAAAGAAGACCTTGACACATTTATTAACAAACATAAGTTCATTAAAATGATCTCGTGGCTACATAATTTATGAAGTAATTAATTCTGACTTAAACAATTATTTACTTGAAACTCAAATTTACTCTGAAACTCAAAGTAATGTTTCTTCTGCAAGACATAATAAAGTTCTTAAGTAATTACTAATTTGTTCCGGACATGACAAATGTTTTAATTAAAATCCCTGAAACAATTAAGCATTTATTTCTCTTTTTTCATTATTCACTTTAGATTGGCTCTTTAGCCGTCACCGAGAGCTCACACATAACGCAGAAACTCGTTCGCCAGTGGCAAGACTTTTCTGGTAATGCCGACGAGGGTAGGTGGTGCAGAGAAGACAAAACCCCCTTTTTCAAACATTGCACAAAATATTTCTGAAGCTCATAAAAATGCTGAGTTACTCCACTGCAGAAACGCATAAATACTTATAACCCATTATAGTTGAATGATACGCAACATGATCACTCTGTTTAATCCAGCTGATCCTTGAACAAAACAGGTTTGAACTCCATGGGCCTACTTATAGGTGGATTTCCTTCTGCCTCTGCCACCCCTGAGACAGCAGGACCAGCCCCTCCTCTTCCTCCTGCTCCTCAGCCTTCTCAACAAGAACACAATGAGCATGAAGACCTTTATGATGATCCACTTTCACTTAATGAATCGCAAATACATTTTCTCTTTCTTATGATTTTCTTAATATTTTCTTTGCTCTAGCTTACTTTATTGCAAGAATACGGTATATAATCCACATATCACACACTAACTAGGTGTCGATCAACTGTTTATGTTATCGGTAGGACTTCTGAACAACTGTTGTCTATTAATAGTTAAATTTGGGGAGAGTCAAAAGGTATATGCAGATTTTTGATCATGCAAGAGTCAGTTCCCGTAACCCCTGCGTTGTTCAAAGGTCAACTGCATAGTGAAACAGAGAAGGCCACTGAGAAATTGTCTTAGATAACCCACCCTGCGTTAAAGGTCTCCTTTTATGCAATGAAGAGTTGAATTGTTCCACCCAGTCCTGCACGGTATGAAATCTCTGTGGTCTACAACTTTGCCCCAGGTGGGGAAATGGGTGGCCCACCAAAAGCCCTTAGTGGTTGGACAATGTCTGTGTCCATGGGGTGGATCAATTACGAACTAAGCAGAGATTGAGAACTGAGCGCCCACTGATGGTTTATTGATGGATGCTCCAGTGGAGCCTTCCTGGTGGGCTCTTATTGAACAACATCACCCACAGAGGGCAGACATGCCTACAGCTTGCAATCACTTCTCTCTTGTTGACTTAATCTTTTTTCCTCTCTCCAAATACGTGCAGCCAACATTCAGTGTATATCTAACCCAATGACTTTTCAACTTCATAAAGAACTAACTTTATTACTTAAAGTTTTCACTCATGCACTGCTGGTGGGACTGCAAACTAGTACAACCTCTATGGAAAAGTAGTATGGAGACACCTCAAAGAACTAAAAGTAGAGCTACCATTGGATCCAGCAATCCCACTACTGAGTATTTACCCAAAGGAAAAAAAGACATTGTATAAAAAAGAAATCTGCACTAGAATGTTCATAGTAGCACAATTCCCAATTGCAAACATGTGGAAACCACCCAAGTGCCCATCAATACATGAATGGATTAATAAAATATGGTATATGTGTACCATGGAGTACTAGTCAGCCATGAAGAAGGATGACTCAGCCACAAAAAAAAAAAAAAAAAAAACCTGGTGAACTACCTATTTTACTATTCTGTATGGAACTTCTAAATCAAGTACCACAAGAATGGAAAAGCAAGCACCACATGTACTCACCATCGAGTTGGTATTAACTGATCAACACTTAAGTGCACATATAGTAATAACATTCATCGAGTGTTGGGCAGGTGGGAGGGGGGAGAAGGGGCTGGGTATATTCACACCTGATGCGTGTGGTGCGCACCGTCTGGGGGATGAACAGGCTTGAAGCTCTGCCTCGGGTGGGGCGAAGCCAATATATATAGGATATTAATGTTTTCATTTTTAAACAAGACTTAGCTGGGGTTCTTGTGTTAGTTTTTTTTTTTCTCCTTTTCTTTTTTCATTTTTCATTTTTCCCCCCGACTTGCAAATGGATAGCTTAGGCACTGGTTTTCCTGGTGTGTCTGATTTCACCGTGTCTATCAGAACACCTGTCAGCCATCACAAAAAACAAGTGAAAAAAAGGAAAATAGCAAGCAGATATCTAAATTGCAGTATTCATGGGGGAGACACTAGCACTTGCTCTAGGCTGTTTGGGGTTTTCCTCTTGGTTTCTTAACTAACTGGTAGAAACACGGCATGTTAATGACTCTCTCAGTAACCAGTTTCACATTTCGGGCAATTTGCTATACACAGCAAAACATTTTGCTTGATTTTTTTTTTTTCCTATCCTTTTTCCTGAGTATCTCCCTTGGTGCATACGTGATTTCCTTGAACAACCTATACCAGTTAAAACCATGCAAGGAATCTTCTTCTCTGTGGTGGGCAGCCCCGCACTGCAGCAGATGGGGAATTGGATATATTTGGTAATTAGCCACGTTGCACTTTTAACTCTTCACAAGCTGTTAGTTTATTATCAGTTTCTTCTTTACACACTGGAATCCTCATGGCATACTGCAGCTACTTTCAATTTTCAAAAGTGTTTTATTTCTTGGGAATTTATGTCTATATAGATGTGTGAATAATCAACAGCAACAAAAAAAAAATTTTAGAGTATTTCACAGATAAGACTTCCAAATTTGGCAATTATCTATTGCAATGAAAGCAAATGACTCTTGTTTTCAATGCACAGAAGAAATAGTTCATAGCCCCAAATACTTACTATACTTAATATACTTTAAGTATATTTTTGGAGTCTAATTTGGTCATGTAGCGACTCTTTCTACCGTCCGGCACCATTAACTGATTTATTTACTGTTTATAGAATTGGCTTACACATAAGAATTCCAGGGAAAACAATGTGGTTAGAAGAACAGTAAGTACAATATCAATTCTGTTTCCAAAACACAAGCACACACACAAGCATGGGCCTCCGATTTCTCTCAGAACACAACAGACGGGTTTCACGGTTTTTCTCACACCTTGAAAAAATACCTGGTATTCCTTCATTCTGCTCTTTGGCCTGTCTTAACAACATTGATCTTAGATGCTTCTATGATATTGATGAGTAAAAATGAGATACTACTTATTAGGAAGATAGTAAAATGCACAGATCGTAAGTGTGATTTTTTAAAATCATAGTCAGTACTCATTTGGACCGGATTCAGACTGCGAATTTTGAGAAGGCTCCGTATCTTATCAGGAATCTTTTGATTTATCGGAAAATGTCAACCAAGTAGGTAGAGTCAACTCAATGCATTTAGGTTGTTTGACACGTTCAGGATTCAGATGTTTCCTAAAGTCTGATTTCTGAGCACTTGGTTCAGGGACAGAGAGTCACCACAGTGGGACGGGAACACTTTGAGGTCACCAAAGCCTGGACAGGGGATTTCAGAGGTGGAAAGTCCCCAAATATCACAAAGAAGATTGACTTCTCTGAGCACTCAGCTTGGAGGGTCGCTGATTTTTATTTCTGCCTTGGCTACTTGCTCTGTCTTTTTGCTATTGTTTCAACAAATTTACTCTGCTCTCTACTCATCTAAATTTCATAAAGAATTTTTTACCATACCCCATAACTTCTCCTAGGAGCCAATGAGAAGTTTCAAGGATCTTTTTCTATTCATTTATAACTATTTAATAGAGCTTTACAATTCAAGTATGAGAAAATAAGAAACCATCCCCTCTGGTTACTTCGTGGTAACTAGGATTTAAATTATTTTGGATGCTGTGGTGTATATGTTAGATTTGATAAATAGTACCTATGAATTTTAATTGCCCTTTTAGTCAGAAAGACATAAGTATGTAAATGTAAAAATGGATGAATAATGTAATAGTAAAATAAATGAAGGATGAAAATATTCAAAACATTCAATCATAGGAATAGTTTGCAAAATCTGCAGCAAAAACAATTCAATATAACCTTCACCTATCATGCTCTACATTTAAGAAAGAGAGAAAGGCAAAACTATTGAGCATGGTTTCAATAAATGTATGCTTTCTACTGACATTATTCTGTCAATACTAACCACAAAATTTGGTATAAAATAAAACATAAAGTATTATTCAAACAATAGGAAAGGGGCAAAATCACCATTCTTTGAAGATACTCTCAATGTATCTAAAGATTAAATTAAAAAATTAAAGATGCATAACATAAACATTTGTACCCCCATAATATCCTGAAATTAAAAAAATATTTTAAATAATTAAAAAAAGAAAAGAAAATTACTACTCAGAAACATGAGCAAAATCGGTAAGAGGCACATTACAAAATTTATGTGCAAAAGTAAATAACTATTGATCAAGCAATAGTAAAGTGTTAGAAAACATTTATCAAAAGAGCAAATTTATAGTAGCATCACAAGATATAAATTACTTCAAAAAATATAACTTGCAGAGAAAAACATTTTAAGTGATCCCTTCTTTGGTTACAAGTCATTGATTCACTTTTTAGCCATAGTTAATGGGTACAAAGTACCCTCAGCATTTGCACAATTGAGACTTTTTTGTCAATTTTAGATTCAAGTTACTTGTTAAGTATAAAACACATAGAGTTTACCTCTTCTCTGAACACCACTCTTTTCTGACATGTTATGTAACTCGTAAGTTTGAGGATTTGTTTTTATTTTTTTTTAACATGAAGGAGTCTTTCTGTTTCTGTCTGAATTTCTGTAGGTTTCTTTCCTTTTATATTTCTTTCTCTGTTTCTCTATTTTCTCTATTAAACAGCACTGTAAGAATACGTGCTTTGCTGGATTTAAAATACAGGAGCAGTGTGCTATACACTCAGGATCTCCACCACGCTCAGGTTTTCTTTTATGGTGTTTTTACACATGTTTTATTCCATTTGTTTGCCTTGTAACTCACCAATCATGATTGATTTGCAAGGGGATTTCTGTCCTTTTGTGTAAGTCATGTAGTTGTGGTTGGCCGCTGCATTCTGGGTGCTTAACTACAGCTGTTGGCCAATGACCGGACAGTTCTGCTGTGGGGGTGAGTGGAAAAATCCCTGCCACCCCAGAAGGTTGGCTGAAAGATCAACTCGCCAAATTGCATATCAATAAGAGAAAGAGGTTTATTTACCATGCACATGGGAAGCATATAGAGTGATTATCCCATATCCAAGCGGGGTCCAGAAATTTACATACCCTCCCTTTAAAGGGGAGGGAAGATGGGAGTATAGGTAATTCCATTTGAGGGCAGTAAATGGTAGCTAGGGAGATTGAATACATACTTGGGAGGATGAATGCATGCGGAAACAGATTGACTTGTAAATTAACCTGAGAGACAGCTATTATATTTTAAATTCTTTGAGCCAGCTCTGGTTGCATTCTTGATCTTCTTTCCTGCAATATATCGAGATAATGCAGATGGAAAAGGAAGTCAACCATTGTTTTTGATGGGTCCATTTGGTTATGCAGATAGAGGAAAATCCACTTTCGATGCTTGTTGATCTCTAAAGACCTTTAATTCAAATGCTCTTTATACCAAGGAGTCGTGTTTTGGGGTGAGATTTCCTGAGCTCCTTCAGTGCCCTTGGATGTTTCTGCCACAGTCCCCTCTGTACCTGAGTACCCGCCACTGCCTCATCCTCTCCTCCGGCTTGGTTTTCATCTCATCTTCTCGCTGCATCCTCTTTGCATGTATTTCTTCCCTCTCTTCCTTCATCTGTGGTTAAACGCAGTCCACCTTCACTTTTAAAGAAATGACACTTCACGTTGAATTTGTTTTCCATCAGCTCTTCTTCTCTGAGGAGAACTTTTCCCCAAAAATAGTTGCCCTATAGGAATACAATTTTCATTTCTCATATGTTTGACATTTTGTGCTTTTGTAGACACGTATCAGACGCTGACTGACTGCCCTGAATGCTCTACCGAAGGCAATCACCACGGGGACGTGACCAGGAAACTGTTGTCCACACTGGTATTCGTCATGTGGGAGAAATGGTTTCGATGAGGCTCTGGGTTTGATCTCTGTAGCCTTCACAGATGTAGATCCTTTTCCCTGCTGTTCATGCACAATATTCTCTTTTT
>CAUYSK010078004.1:0-17732 GCA_963575035.1 Avahi laniger | reverse complement strand
TTGCCTTTTAGTTATTTGTTATTTTTTCTCAGTCTCCTGCAATCTGTGACAGCTTCTCAATCTTTGTGTTTCATGGCTTTGATCTGTAGTTCCATGAAGGTAAAGTCAACATTTAAAAAAATGTCCTTTTTTTTTTTTTTTGAGACAGAGTCTCACTCTGTTGCCCGGGCTAGAGTGAGTGCCATGGCATCAGCCTAGCTCACAGCAACCTCAAACTCCTCGGCTCAAGCGATCCTTCTGCCTCAGCCTCCCGAGTAGCTGGGACCACAGGCATGCGCCACCATGCCCGGCTAATTTTTTCTATATATATATTTTTAGTTGTCCAGATCATTTCTTTCTATTTTTTAGTAGAGACGGGGTCTTGCTGTTGCTCAGGCTGATCTCGAACTCCTGACCTTGAGCGATCCACCAGCTTCGGCCTCCCAGAGTGCTAGGATTACAGGCGTGAGCCACAGCGCCCGGCCTAAAAAAATGTCTTAAGTATTGATTTCTCAGCTAATTCTTTGTAAATCCAAAACCAGGATAATTTCTATGGTAGATTATTTGTTAATTTGTCATTACATAAGTGAATGTAGCAGATGGCATTATCCAATTGAATTTAACTGTCCAAGTGAACAAAAAGAAGTTAACTACTCTTATTCTTGGATAGTTACTACCTTATATATAGCAGGAGCCACTTCAGACACTGGCAGAAGAATCTATTTGTAACATTACATTTCTAACATCTCAGATGGATAGGAGATTCAACAATTCTGACTTCAAGTATTCATTACCATTACCATATATTTATTTAGTTATTTATATTTCAAAATGTTAAGGGAATATAAATGTTTTTGGTACAAGGATAGCTTTTATAATGCCTGAGTCAGGGCTGTTAGTGTACCCACTGTAATAGTGTTCATTATACCTGTTAGGTAGGTTTTTACCCCTCTTCTCCTTCCCCTTCCCCCTTTCTTGATTTCCAATGGCTTTTCCTTCTCTCTGTGCCCATTGATTAGTTCCAAATTATTAGGGAGTATATGTGGTGTTTGTTTTTCCATTCCTGAGAAACTTCACTTAAGATAATAGTCTCCAGTTGCATCCAAATTGCTGTGAGAAACATTAATTCCTTCCTTTCTATGGCTGAGCAGTACTCCATGGTATATACATACCACATTTTGTTAATCCACTCCTGAATTGATGGGCACTTAGGTTGATTCCACATCTTTGTGATTACCATTAACTTCTTAATATTCTTTCTAGCTTTTATTCAAAAGAAAAATAAGCTAAAGCTTACAGATAAGTGAAAATCATCTGACATAGAAACTCTTCTTTTTTTTCTTTTTTAGAAAGAGGTTTTTGTTATGTTGCCCAGGCTGGACTTGAACTCCTGAGCTCAAGTGATCCTCCCACCTCAGGCTCCTGAGTAGCTGAGACTACAGGTGCATGCCACCATGCCTGGCAGAAACTCCTTTTTAAGGAGCAATTGTTTCAGCAGCAGTAATTGTCTATTTGGTGCCAATATGTTCAAAAATGTCCTTTGACTATAAATACTAAATGAGCATTAATTGCGATGATAGCATATCTTAAGGATTTGAAAGTATGGTGACAAATGGAAAAGGAAAGCTGAGACCTAGGAGGTTTAAAAAATTTTTAAGCATAATTCAAAGTATAAAAGTATAGTAGTTATCAATATATGTATGTTAACTAGCATAAAAAGGCAGAATTTTTAGTGCACTTCTGAATATTTGTTGCAATATTTTAGAGAACTTTTTGATTTTAGTTTTTTGTTCTTTCATTTGTGAAGACTTAAAACATATTGTGGTTTATTTAGATTTTAGTTTGTGATTAGTTTTTCTGAAATGAACTTTTTATTTTGGAATAAATTTAGGTTTACAGAGAAGTTGCAAAATTAATAAAACGAGTTCTTATAAATCCTTCACCAGTTTCCCCTGTTGTTAATATCTTACATTACCATACTACATTGATCAAAGGTAAGAAACCAACACTAATGCATTTTTATAAACTTGAGATTTTATTTGTATTTCACCAGTTTTTCCATTAATGTCCTCTTTCTGTTCCAAAACTTCATCCAAAGTGCTACATTGCATTTGGTTGTCATGTCTCCATAATCTCTTTCAGTCTGTGACAGTTTTTCAGTCTCATCTTGTCTTTCAAGAGCTTGATACTTTAGATGAAGTTTGGTTAATTACTGGTTTTGTAGAATGCCTCTCAATTTGGGTTTGTCTGATGTTTTCTTATGATTTAATTGAGGTTATGCAATTTGAGTCAGAATTCTGGGTATGTGATACTGTGCTATTATGAGCACATCCTATCAGGGATACATGGTATCCACTTGATCATTTGGTTAGGATAGTGACTGCAGGTTTTTCCACTGTAAATTTACTATTTCTCCCTTTCCACACTCTATTCTTTGGCAGCAAGTCACTATGTTTAGCCCACCAGCAAAAGAGGAGATGTTAAGCTCCACCTCCTAGAGAAAGACTTATCTACATGTATTATTTGGAATTTTTTTGTAAGAAAGATTTGTTTTTAACAGACTTTTAAAATCTGACATTATCGGGGTATCCAATTCTTTCACTGGTGCTAGAATAATAATATTTATTTACTGCATACATATTTTTGTGGATTTCAATAAGCACAAGCATACATGTTCCCCACCCTAATACAATGTATGTTATAATAGGAGAGAGACATTAAAAGCAAGTAAATTGTAAATTAACAAGATCGTTACATATTGGGATAAGTGTTATAAATGAAATTTCGGAATATGGGAGAGAACGTGGTAACTCTTTGGGAGGCCTTCTGAGACATGTGGTTTGGAAAGGTCAGTCTGAGATGTTGACATTTGAACAGAGAACTTGAAAAAGAGAACAAGCCAGTTCTGTGAAAAACTTTCCAAACTGTAGAATGATATGGAGGCAGGAAACTGTCCTGTGATAGTTAATTTGTGTGTCAACATGACTGGAACATGAGGTACCCTGATATTTGGGTAAACATTATTCTGGGCATATCTTTGAGGGTGTTTGTAGATGGGATTAACATTGGAACTAGCAGACTGAGTAAAGCCGATTGCTTTTCCCAACGTAGATGGACACCATCAAATCCTTTGAAGACCTGAATAGAACCAAAAGGCTGAGTAAGGGAGAATTTGCACTATCTGCCTGACTGTCTTTGAGCTGGGATGTCAGTCTTTTGCCTTTTTTGAACTTGGATTGGAACTTACATCATCAGCTCTCCTGGTTCTCGGGCCTTCTAATTCAGACTAGTACTATATCATAGTGCTCCTGGGTCTTCAGCTTGCTAACCACAGACTAGTACATGTCCCTAGAATAGAAAGGGAGTTGCTATGGCGCAAGTGTGGGGAAAGGTGATCAGTTGCTATGTGAAGTAGAGGAGAGAGAGGAAGCCTGCCCAAGCAAGGCCTTGAGAACCATGGAAAGGAAGGGGGTTTGAATTTTACTCTAGAGATGGTAGGAAGCCTTCGAAGGGTTCTTAGCAGGAAAATGAACTCATATATTACGTGATTAAACAATCATTCCGGCTGCTCTGGGGCCCACAGATTTTAGGCTGCAGGCATTAGAAGATCAGCAGAGTAGGCCAAGCCAGAGATGACTCCCTCTATGTGGTCTGGACAGGGAAGATGTCAGCACAGATACAGAGAAGTGGAGTAATTTGAGAGAACATTTGGAGGTAGAACTGACAGGCCTCATGTATCCTGGTGAGCATACATACGGTTTTTATTAATTTAAAAAGAAAAAGATAATATTATTATAGAACTTTGGGTTAGATTTGTCCTAGGGAAGGACACATGGACAGATGAGCAAGGATGTTCACTGCAAGTTATTGGTAACAGCAAAAAATCAGAAATGAGTGTCTATCAGTATGGAATTGGTAAAACAATGCAGTTATTCAAAAGAATGCAGTAGAGTTTTTTTTTTTTGTAGTAGACTTTTGTACCCTGAAGAGAAATGATGTTCAAGACATACTAAGTGAAAAAGCCTGGTATAGAATAATATGCATAGTGTGATCCCATTCCTGTGAATTAGAAATGAGTATCACTGTGTCTACCCTATATTAAGTATCGTAAGTAAAAGTCTGACAAAATTTACCAAATTCCATTAACAGTGGTCACCTCAGGGTAGGGTGGGGGTTAAAGAGGATTTTGACTTTATATCTTATATCATTTTATCTTTTTATATCTTATATTTGTTGTTTAAGAAAACTTAAGAAAAACTTAACAAATGTTTTCTTAAACAATGGATAAGAAGGAAAAAATAGTTTTAAGCAGAGGCACAAGCAGTACTTTTAAGATTAAGAGGTACTTTCATGAAGTCTTTGAATCAACTTTAAGAAAAAGTCCTATAGATATAAATATTATTTTTCTTTATAGAGTTTATATTAATCTCAGACCAGAAAAATGGAGATTATTAAGTTGAAATTATTAACATTTCCAAGATGAAGTTGAGACCATCTCATCCTTATTCAATTCCTTCAAATTAATGTTAAAAACAAGTAAGTGGATAGAAGTTTTTCAGTATCACTTATTTAGGCAATGCATCTCACAGTGGTTTTTGCAGTTTGGTAAAGAAATAGATATACAAATTTATTTGTGAAATAAAATAAAAACTTTCTTTTTCATTCATGCTTTGTGAAAAAACTATTAAACTATGGTTATCTCTGAGCACCAAGATTATGGATTATTACAGATTATTTCCGTTATTTTATTACCTCCTGTCTATATTTTCCAAATTCTCCATAATAAATCATTAGTTACTTTTACAATCAGAAAAAGAGGTACTTTAAAAAGTGTTAAAGTTAAATGTCTATAAATTTAACACAGTATACCTGATTCATGTCAACTTGTTTGCACTTTCTATATGACATCAAATAGTTCTCTTTCTCTCAATGACTGAAATGTACAGACTTTATTTACAAACTAGGACCAAATGACTTGTATTGTGATCACATTTGTCTCCACTCTCTATGCAAAATGATCAGGCTGAGACCATTGAACACACCTTGGCAAGCGACATTTAAAATGTTATAACTGAAATGACTATGCAGGTTTTTCACCAGACTTCTACAGAACTACAAAGAAAGGTCAAAGCAAGACTTCTAGAAAAACTCCAGCCTCTCATGCCTTCTCTTAACCCCAATCACGTGGTGTGCAGCAAATATTTTTAGGTTATATAGACAAAACTAGAAACTGCAAATTAGAGCTAAGATGTGCAATGTGATAGTGGGAAAAAAAAGTTCTCTTCATGACAGTTAAAGAATTTATGCAAAGGGTTTGAGACTCTTGGATGAGAGTTATTAAGTAAATACCGCAGGACATGCACATTATCCAACAGCCAGCATAGCATAATTACAGTTTGCTTTCAACCACTCAAACCTTGTGTTTTCTGGTTTTACCCTCTTTGCCTTTTGAATTATTTCTGACTCATTAGCCTTTCATCCTGGGGGCAATTTACAAGCTCCATAAAAGTGTGGATATTTTTCTTAAATCTCTTTTCTAGCAAATGCATTGTATTTGCTTTTCTGCCTCAGAATGTAAATTCCCATAGCATAAAAGCAACTAAACAATACTTGTTTCCCTCTTTTACATTCTCCTTTCTCTCAAAATACTTATTTATAATTAAAAGCACATAACTGAAGACCAGTTCTTCCTTACAATGTAGACTCTACGAATGTCCCAACCGTGGCCCAATTGACACTTTGGGCTGGATAATCCTTTGTTGTGAGGGGTTGTCATGTTTATTATAGGATGTTCAGCAACAACCCTGGCCTCTACCCACGAGATGTCAGTAGGGCAGAGCTCTAACGCCCGAGATGTGACCACCAGATATCCCACTGGGAGCAAAAGCATCCTTGGTTGAGAACCACTGAATTAGGCCAAAGATCTCAGAAAACCAAGCCCTTTGTCCCATTGTCCATTCAAATTGCTCCTTTGACTCCATGGTCAATGTCTACCTACTTAGCTACCAACCAGCATAAAATACAGACACTCACAAACACCCTCGCATTCTTCATGTGAAAGCCCTTGAACACTGTCTGGAGTTCTTCCTCTGAACGATATGTGGCCGATTTGGCTAGGAGGAGTGTCGCAAGCACTGGTGCCTGTGCCTACCCTTCAGTGGCATGGGAGTTCACGCTTACCATTTTTAATGTATTTAAGTTTATAAGGTCTTGACTTGTGAAGCCTTAAAATACCTCCAGTTTCTTTATCCACTGACCATGCTCTGCAAACCCATGTTCCTCCACAAATTTTGTTTCGACTATAATTTTATTTAATTAACTATGTTTATTCTGCCTTGCAATTGTTTTTTTCTCATTTGGCAGTTAAATATACAATTATGATCCAAGCTCAAGATATTTTTTTCCTGAAATTACCCTAGATTAGAGCCTGTTAATTAAAACTTGGGGGAGGGATTTATAGAATTTTGTTTTTTTAAAAAACTCTTTCCCTAAAACACCCCACAACAAAGCCACACGTTAGCTTATATAAACTTTATTTTTATGCCTCTTAGTATATTTGAGGGATGTTTATTCTCCCCACTCAAGTCATTTGCTGTTTGAAGCACCAAGGAAAAGGGCCACAGGGAGTTGATTTCCTCTGTGAAGGAAACATTATTAATGTATTCTTCCCTGTGGAAAACGCTGAAAAGTGGATCTGTCATTACCAGATTGACTTTAGCGAGCACTTCAGTCTCTCCTAGCCTGTTTCATTTTCGGTAAAATGAAGACAATGATACCTACCCTCCAGGGCTATTATATTGAACAAAATGAACTGTTTCAAGCTCTTAGGCCTATGCCTGACATACAGGTGTTTTATAAGTGTCATTTTCTATGCTATTTCTCTTCCTTGTTCCCAGCACCAACTAAATAATTTATGGGGTCCAGGGAAGAATGAAAACGTGGGCTCCCTTGTTCAAAAGTTCAGAATTTCAAGACAGCAGCACGATGTTAAACTCAAAGTGTGGAGCCCTGTGTGACTGCCTAGGTCACACACTCATACGACCAGTCCTCCTTGCTCCCCTGGGGTTTCCCAGGGTCCACTTGTCTCTCCTTTCACTAAATTAAAAGCCACTCTTTGAATTTGACAACTGACAGGGAAATAAATGCAACTAACTAAAGAAGGCTTGATTATGTGCATTGTTTTTCAACACTGGATGACTTTTACTCAAGCAATATGCTGAATGTTAGTGAACCTAGGGCTCTTCTGGAGGGACTGTTTTCATGTGCCCTGGTATTTTAGTGGTTTGTATCATTCTCTATCTGGAAGAATTAAAAGAAAAACAAACCTTAGTTGTCTATTAGTAATTGGATCCTTGATTGATAGTTCAAGAAGTACTTAGCAGCCAAAGAGGCACTCAATTCAAATAATCTTTATCTAGACTTTCCAAATGGCATTCGTAAATAGAGCAGTGTGAGTCTCTAAACAGGTAATTTAGACCTAGACAGGAGACTTCCAGGGTACTAGTCCAGACGTCTAAGAGTTAAATATCCAAAGAGGAAGATTTAGTTGTCAAACCATTGAGCCCCAGCTCTGCTCATTATTCATTCTTTATAGATACATCAACATGTCCTTTACAGGGTTTCTCAAGGGTCTCGCATCCTATTTGATACGAAGCAGAATCATGTAAAAAACAAAATAAATGTGTAAACATGTGTATGTACATATATTCACATACACAGAGAGAGAGGGATTTCTGTATTGCCTCTACTGGAAGAAATACACACACACTCAGATACCAACACACATGGCCACACCTGGCATCCTAATAGAAGGCAAAGAGAACTATTGTTATAATAACATTTATTATGCACCGTCTATGTACCAGGTGTTTTATATACCTTACAACAGCAGTCCCCAACCTTTTTGGCACCTGGGACCAGTTTCACAGAAGATACTTTTTCTGCAGAAGATACTTTTTTCATGGATAGAGGGGGGTGGGAAGGAGCAGAGCTCAGGCAGTGATGCAAGTGATGGGGAGCGGCTATAAATACAGATGAAACTCTGCTCACTTGCCAGCCAGCGCTCACCACCTACTGTGCGCCTCTTTCTTTTTTTTTCCCCTCCCCAAATTTCATAGAAGACAGTATTTCCATGGGTGGGGTGGGGAGGAGCAGCATAGCTCTGAGGCCCTGTCCTTAACAGGCCACAGACAGGTACCAGGCCGAGGCCTGGGAGTTGGGGACTGCAGCTTTAGAATATTAAAGTATATGTTAATTTTTATTCATTCATTCATTTAATCTCAAGACAAGAGAAACTTTTTTTTTTTTTTTTTTTTTTTTAACAGTAGAGCAAGTAAGGCTCAGCGCAGTTATGTCACCTACCCAAAGTCACACAGTTAACAAGATGGGGGGGAGGTCTCAACTGGAGATTGAAAGGTGGTCTTACTAATAACCTATCTAACAGAGGAAAATAAACTATCAAACAGAAAGTAAGAGAAATAAACTCACAACACAGCTAGCCTTTGTTTAACTAAAACACGTGTGGCCTAACTTGTTATCTCTGAGTTCTTTCTCAGCCTTGAAAAAGTTCCGGAGTGGACAGGGGGACTGTGAGCTTCCCCTGCTTCCTCAAGAAGAGACAGGACCAGATGCCTCCCGCTAACAAGAAGAAAGAAGAAACTAATTTCTACTATCACTGTGTTAGGTGAGACACAGAAAAAGCCAACACAGTAGCTTCTCAGCCACTTTTGTTATCAGTCCCCTAAGCAGGGAAAAAAACCATTTTTACCCTTTAAAAGCACCAAGCAGCTTTCCTCACCACCCGACATTTCTTTCTTCCATGCGTCGTGGACACTCTCTTTGTTTCTTTCTCAGGAAAATAAACTTTTACTTTTGTATATCCTAATTGCTGTTTGAAAATTCTTTCTCCCCCACGGCAAGAACTTCACACCCCAACAGAGGGCCTTTATCTCCAAGGCCCATGTATCAAAATCCTATTCAGTTTTTCAGTTTTCATGTTAAAAATTCAGGGGTCCAACTTGTCATGGTGTCTTTAAATAAAACAACAAACAAACAAAAACACAACAAACTAACACACTTGCTAATCATATTAGTTTACAAGGCCACGATGCTCTTAATATAACGTGCCCCCTTTCCCCATTCCCATCACATAAATCGTTCAGGTCTAGGGATTAGCAATCGTGCTAATAACTAAACAGAGCAAAGAAAAAGTTAGAATTTCTGATATATCCAAAGCTCTCAAGAAAAAAACGAGCTATTTGGGCAGTCAATGCCCTAATTCTGGCCGGATTGGGCAGGACGGAACTTCAGTACGCTACGACTCCCCGGACCGCGCGTCACTCCGGGCAACACGCTGGTCGGCCACCACCGCGCAGGAGCGAGGACCGAAGCGGCTGGGGGCGGTCGGCCCACGGTTTCCCTGGAGACCAGGCGGAAGCGGCCGGAAGCTGCGCTGCGGTTGGCCGCGGCGGAATGGTGTAGATGGAAGTGGACCCCAAGATGGAAAGCGGTAGTGAAGAAGAAGAGGACGACGCTTGGGCCATGGAGCTGGCGGACGTGGGGGCGGCAGACGGCTCGCAGGGTGCGCTGGGGCCTGAGGCGCCCGGCGGCCTCCCTGGGTGTAAATGAGAAGGGCGGGGCGGGCGGATGCCCGGGGCGGCAGTTGTCGGGGCGCGACAGCCCCCGCCCGGCTCGGCTCCTTTCGTCTTCCTGGCCTCTCCAGGAAAGGGCTGCCTTCTTCTGCTGTGTGTTTCGCAACGAGTACCTCAAGTAGACGGCTTCACCCAGTGGGAATAGTGTGGGACACGTCAACACAACAGATGCGTGCTGAGGGCGCATCTGTCCCTTCCCTTCACCTCCGTGGAGGTGGGGGCGGGGACCCCTCAACCGACTGACGAAAACTGCGGAGGCTGCCGGGCAGTTTGAGGTTGGGGAAGTTGAGGGCCTTGTCGCTCACTTGGCAGAGGTTGGGACCCGGCGTCAGCCCTGGAGGGAAGGGATGGCTCGGAACCTGGGAGGAGGCACGTCCGCTTTGGTAGCCTCTTCGGTGACCTGCCTCCCGCTTCTGGTCCCTGCGTTGAACCGCCCACCGCAGGGCCTGGAGGCAAAGGCATTGGTTCTCATTCCCTGCTTTGTTTGTTTAATGTTGAAATAATTTTAGGTTTACCTGAAAGTTGCAGAGATAGATTCCCCTAACATTGACATCAACTTAGTATATTTGTCAAAACGAGGAAATTAACATTGGTATAATACTGTTTGTTGAACTACACGTTTTATTCAGATTTTATCAGTTTTTTCTCAGTTCTTTTTCATTTCCAGGATGCAAACCGGAATATCACATTCCGTTTAGCCTGCCTTATTCAGTGCTGAGAGCAGGAGTCGCCTCTGCCATCCCTTCCCCCAACGCATGACCTAAGCTACTTTTGAAAATCAAATATTTATTCAGTCTTTCAATTTAGGGAGTATTTATTGGTAGTCTGTTATATTCCAGACACTGTTTTAGGCACTGGAGATTTAGCACTAAACTAGATAATTCTGCTGTCTGTCATATGAGAGGTATATATAGTTCACTGGAACCCACAAATTGTCTTTTGCTATTTTGTATTTCAGAATATTTTTTTAAGTGTAAGGACATACCACTTAGAATAATTTTCAAGTTGGTTAAAGTCAGGTTCTTTCATCTTTTCTGCCCCTTCTGATTTACTCTAAAAGTTACTCTATAAACTTTCAAGTGATAGTATTAACTCCCTTGCTGTTAGTTCATCTATTATTGGTTGGTATTTTTTTTTGCCTTAAATTTATTGCTATCGTGAGAAAAATGCTGTGCAAAAAGAGATGCTATTTAAGTAAACAGTACTGAAGACCGTAGTGTAGGTGGGGTTTCATGTCTTTGTAATTTTTAGGTTCTTTGGCACATAATAAATCCAGGAAAAAGCTTGCAAGTCTTTATTCTTTCACAGATACCATGTTTTAAGAAACTGTCAGTTGCTCAGAGATGATAAGCAGCCTGAACATATTTTTGTATTTCTTGCATATTGTGCAGGAGTTGACGATCAAGTGTTGCCAACAGGAATTTCTTCATCCAGAGTCATAGTACACCTGGATCTGGATTGCTTTTATGCGCAAGTAGAAATGATATCAAATCCAGAACTAAAAGACAAACCTTTAGGTAACTCTGGACATTGGTAATATTTTTTATTGTATAATAATAATAAGGTTAGCTACTCATTTATGTTGCTCAGTATATTCTGATTTATTAACCATATTAAGAAAGATTTTGGAAGCAGTTCTTATGGTACTTTATAGGTGATCATCTTTGTTTCGCTACTAAGTATAAACTTTAATAAGCCTCATTTAATAAGTGGTGAATCTGGCAGGGTGCAGTGTCTCACATCTGTAATCCTAGCATTTTGGTAGGCTGAGATGGGAGGATTGCTTGAGGCCAGGAGTTTGAGACCAGCCTGAGCAGGAGTGAGACCCCCATCTCTACCAAAAATAGAAAAGTTGGTTGAGTTTGGTGATGTGCACCTGTAGTCCCAGCTACTAGGGAGGGTGAGGCAGGAAGATTGCTTGAGCCCAGGAGTTTGAGGTTGCAGTGAGCCATGATGATGCCACTGCACTTTCGCCTAGGTGACAGAGCTAGACGCTGTTTCAAAAAAAAAAAATAAGTGGTGAATCTGAGGTTAGTATAGCCAACTGAACAAATGAACAGAAAGCAGAATAAACTTTTAGTCTATGCTGGTAAGTAGCTTAGTTTGCTAGGGAGATTTCATTTTCTCAGTGTTTGAAATTTTACAAGCTTTGTATCTCAAGAACAACCTCTTTTAATACATTTTAATGGAAGTTTTCATCTACCCTCCGTTGCAGAAATTAACTCTTAAAATGTGTAACATCTAACAAAATAGTGGGATTTTTAACAGAACCCTAAATATTAAGACAGAGCAAGCTTTCCATGAAAACATAAGTATCTTTTTAAATAAAAGGCAAAGAAAAAATTTTACATGGAATATTTACTTATTGATATGTTAGCTTATTTTAACATTATTATTCATATTTTAAATTGGGAAAGGAAAAGAGAAGAAATATTTTTTTCATGCATGCAGGATGGGTTCATCTTTTAATATAAGCATAAAGAACAATTTTGGTTCACTTGCTGCTATCCTCTTGTGCCTAGGTTAGCTTAATAAATCCCAATACAGCTTCTCTGAAGAAGAGAAGAACAAAGGGATTACTAAAGAACAAAGGAATGACTAATTTTTGCTATGCCAAGGTGGGTCTAGGATCTTTAGACTTTACTAAGGGTGTCAAAGAATTAGAATCAGGGGACCTAAATTTTTTCTCCTGAAGGAATTTTTAATTAGTAGTATTGAGACATAAGATGCTTTGTAGATAATTCTTAAAAGGTGTATAATTACATGTGAATGAATGAATGATTATTGGGAAGCGAGGGAGAATGCTCAGTTTCTTGGTTAAAACAAAAGTAGTCTTTTGTTTATATTCTAGAAATATATATGACCAACTCAGGCTGGTGACTTACGGTGTTGAATTCATATAATGTAATTGTGCATTAAAAGACTCCTTTTTAAGTTAAGAAATTTACCAATCTGATTTTTTTTGTAGTTCACTGAGGAGCTTTAAATTGTACCTTTGACTCAGTGATTAAACTTGGATATAACCTGACACATAAAAAAAACTCCATGTGAAAATGTTTCTTTACCTTCTTTATAATATCAAAATTTTAGAAACAACTTAAACTTACTTGCTTTTCTCTTTCCAAACAAGTTGACTACTTGCTGCTGTAAGAGCAGTGTTTATTTAAAATACGTAAAATGTAAACATGTAGAAAATAAAGGTTATGTCTAGCCCCCTAATGTTAGACATTTAAATTTTTTCTTAAGTTACCAGTAAACCAGAATTTTTATGCAGTCTGTAGATGATCATAATGTCATCATTTTTGAGAGGGAGGGAGCTCATAATGCCTCCTCGCTGTCTAATCTGCAGATTACTGTTAATATAAAGAACAGTTTAAGAATTAGGACATTAATTGGGTGGAGATCCCTAACAATTGTTGTAGTTTGACACTTGTGACAAAACATTGCTTTATATTCATTGGCAAGTTACTCAGAAGATAAGTGAGTTTTTTGAACAGCGACCAGTTTAATTGTACTTAATTATTTTCATCTGGTTTATTTTTTGGTAAAACATGCCCTAGAGTTATATCTGGCAATATAAATTAATCTGCTTTTATATTGTCTATAAAACATCCCAGAAGGATTTGATTTGTGCCCTATCACTGAAGATTCCATAGAATATATTGATTTATGTTCATTTTTGTTAAATTTGGGAACTGTAATGCACAGATGCCTTTTGTATAGGAATAACTGATCATCTCACATGTAATTCTATTTAGGGTTTTGTTATTTAGTAATAACTTTCCTGCTTCCCTAAGTAGACAAAACAACCAAAGATTAAAAGAAGGATGTGGAAAAAGAATATATTAGCATCTCATAATTCATGACTAGGAAATAAGTTGAAAACCTGATGTTTCTGCATTGTAGTATTTCAATGAGAGGTGGCTCTATTTTTTAGCTAAGACAGTGCTTTTTATTCTTATCAAAACAGATAACCTTACAATTTACACAGTTATAATGTGGAATTAGTAAATAATATTTTTAAATGTTTCTTCAATCCTGCTTGGTTTTCTTATAAAATATTTATTTTTTACAGGGGTTCAGCAGAAAAATTTGGTGGTTACCTGCAACTATGAAGCTAGGAAACTTGGAGTTAGGAAACTTATGAGTGTCAGAGATGCAAAAGAAAAGTATCCACAACTGGTATTAGTTAATGGAGAAGACTTGACCCGTTACAGAGAGATGTCTTATAAAGTTACAGGTACAAATTACAGGCAGTATACTTTTAGCATTAATCTTTATATAGGATGCCTATTCACTATAGTAATCTTTTTATAAATGTAAAATGCTGTAAGTCAATGTTCCTTTTTCCTAGTAACTTTATTTTGGGTCTTGTCCACTTTAAAAACTATGTAAGAGGATGACTTTATATGTTATCAATAATGTTTTCAAGAAAATGTATAGTTGGAAATAATTTGAACTGTCATGACTAATGTTTATAAAGGTAGCAGGAAAAAATGTAAAACAAAATTTAAAAGTGAGAAAATGGGAAAATATAAAGAAAACCAGATATTTTGATTTTAAATGAATTATGAAGAAATATGGTATTCTCTAATGCACTAATGATAGTTGGGAGAAGCTTTTGTAATGTTTGATCACCATAATTAAAAACCGATTTTTTATGAACTATTAGCAAAAATAACGGGTATATTCATATTTTCTTAGATTTTGCATATGTACTACATATTACAATGTAGCTAAACTCTCCCATGTTAAGGTTTGGGTTTCAATCTTAGTGTTTTAGTAAATTAGAAGAAAAATGAAAATACATGTGCAAATATATATGGTTTCAAAATATACAATGATCAGCTTTGTATTTATTTACCTTTTTTACTATTTTTATTTAATTGTGGCAATTTTCAGATGGAAAGGTTAAATATTTATAATATACATAGTTCTTAGAAATTAACAGGAAAAAGAAGCCCAATAAAAATAGACAAAGGATATGAATAGGCAGTTGACAAAAAGAGCCTACCCAATGTCTAACAGTTACATGGAAAAATATGCTCAAATTCATTAGGAGATTTGAATTTCTAAGGAGATTTGAATTAGTAATGTATTATTTTATATCCATCATACTTGCCAAACTATAAAAAGAATGTGAGAAAAAAAATTAAGAAACATTTGCTGAAATTAAAGATACATAGTCTTCAACCCAGTGATATCACTGTTGGGATTTTATCAAATAGAAATAAAATTATAGGTACATAAAGACATATATTCAAAAATATTTATTGTAGCATGGTTTCTAATTGGCAGAAATACGGAAGGAAAAATGCCCGAGAGGAGAATGGCTAAATAAACACTTCTATGTGACGGATATTATGTAGCCATTAAAAAGAATGCATTGGTGCAATACTGTTTGACTGGTAGAGATATGCCTTGTTGAATGAATAAAAGGCAAGATGAAAAATCATGTATCACATTTTTCCATATGTGTGAAACAATGTCCCAAACGTCTTCCCAACGTATATGTATATGTCTGTGTAACACAGGAGGATATGTACTAGTTTTTTAACATTGATTAATTTGTTGGGGAAAAGAAGCAGTGCTGAAATGGGAGGAAAGCGGAAGAAGGTATAGCCAAGCAGAAAAGATAAGACTGTACTCCTAAACATCACTTATACATTTATGCAAAATTGTGGGTGTGTATAAATATTAAGAACTGCATTTTTAGTGTTCACAGAAGTGATTATATAATACATACAATTCTGCTCCTTGCCTTTGTGCTTAATGAGCTTTCATATCATTGGTAGAGCTCTTCCTCACTGTTTTTAATGCTTGCACAGTATTCCATTGTATTCGTTCCATACTTATTTAACCAGACCTTTAGTAATATGAAGGCAATATATTCCACTTTATTCCTTTTGTTGCTACATAATTATTAATTGTACCTTTTTTCACTCAAAAAATGCTTGTTTTGGATGATAAATTATATGGTTTACTTGAATAGTAATGTATTATTAGGCTATTACCAGGGTTTTGCTCTAATAAATATATGCTGTAGTAGACATTTTCATATAGAAATTTCGGCATGCTTTTAAAGGGATAGCCATAGGAAAGTTCCTATTGATGGATCAAATGTCATTTGCATTTAAAATTTTTAATACTGCTATAAGAAGCACTTGAGGTTGTCCTAACATATTGCTAGTCTGTATGAGAGTGTTAGATAAAGAATCTTTGCCTGATAGGTGAAAAATAGTAAATCATTGTTTTGATTTGCATTTCTCTATGAGTAAGGCTGAGCATTTTTTTCATATTTTTTTGGACTTATTTATTTATTTATTCTGCAAAGAACCTATTTATTTATTTATTTATTCTGTGAACAACCTATTCACTTGGCCTATTTTTTATTTGGATTTTTCTTTTTCTAATTGGATTGTGTCTTTTCTTGGAAATTAAGAAAATTAGCCCTTTGATGCCTTTGTGTTACAAATACACTCCCAGTTTATCTTTTGTCTTTTTTACTGTATTTATGATGTCAGATTTATCAGTCTTTCCATTTGGACTTCTGTGCCCCTGCACCTTTTCATTGTTAAAATATCATACTGGAAATTCAGTGAGTAAATCTGACGTTTTACACTGATTTTTAATTTATCAAGTATCTTTAAAGAATTAAAAATGCCCTAATATATCAACCAGGAATATTTTATAAATGACTTGTTCATTAATAGAAAGTTATTTGATGTTAATTTTTCTCATAGTATTTTTCTGAGTTAAAATAGGAACATACCCAGTTAGTCCTATACCATGTCTGACCCGGTTATGATATATAACCTTCTTGTTTATTTTATATTTTTATTCTACAGCATACATACCTTTTTTCTAGGTAGTTTTTTCCCTCTAATTATGAACTCTCTTGGGCCTTGCATAATTATATGTTAAATAAATGTATCTTGTTTATGAAGTTGACTGGAAAATAAGAGGTTAACTTCAGGAATGGAATAGGTAGAGACTTGTCCTGTAACCTAGTAATAATAAACCAATAAAATCAATATTTAGTCATCCACCAACTTTGTGCCTGCTTCTGTATTTAACTGTCTTTTCTGCTTAGTACTTAAAGCCCTATCCTTTCTTTTTCTTAGTATTCTTTTGGCTTATTGCAAAATATTGCCTCTACTCAAAATGTGGTACCAAAAAAAAAAGCCAACTGAGGGCTTTATTAAAGATATTGTAGAACTGTGACTATATGTAAAGCCTTTAACAATATATTTGATGTATTTTTTAAACATTGAATAGTTCAATTTATTTTAGTTAAAATATCAATTATATTTATGCTCCAATATTATTTCAATTTAGAATTGTTGAAAGAATTTAGTCCACTTGTTGAGAGACTTGGATTTGATGAAAATTTTGTGGATCTGACAGAAATGGTTGAGAAGATACTAAAGCAGCTTCAACATGATGAACTTTCTGCAGTGAGTGTGTCGGGTCATGTATACAATAATCAGTGTGAGTGGATTCTTACTCATTTTATTTAGTAACTGCAAGTATATAGATTTCTTAATGTTCAGTGAGTTTGCTCTGCCATTCTGAAGGATTTATGACCTTTGTTGGAGGTATAGTTATATTTAGTCACTAATCTGTCTAGGATAACTAAAATTAGGTGTTGCTATTCCATGATAAGTATTAAGATTTTAATGACACTTAGTTGTTGAATTCTCCGTGCAGTTTTCATCTCTGTGACACAGTGCATCTGTTTAAAAAGCCATACCTAGCCGGGTACAGTGGTCTGCGCCTGTAGTCCCAGCTACTTGGGAGGCTGAGGCAAAAGGATCACTTGAGCCCAGGAGTTTTTTGTTTTTTTTTTTGAGACAGAGTCTCACTCTGCTGCCCAGGATAGAGTGCCGTGGCATCAGCCTAGCTCACAGCAACCTCAGACTCCTGGTCTCAAGCACTCCCCCTGCCCCAGCCTCCCACGTCGCTGGGACTACAGGCATGTGCCACCATGCCCGGCTAATTTTTTCTATATATTTTTAGTTGTCCAATTAATTTCTTTCTATTTTTGGTAGAGACGGGGTCCCGCTCTTGCTCTGGCTGGTCTCGAACTCCTGAGCTCAAACA
>CAUYSK010078002.1:0-46440 GCA_963575035.1 Avahi laniger | reverse complement strand
ACACATTCCATGACAGAAACTAGAGCTCAATGGTTACCATACTCATCCTTACATATAAAAGTATTGTGTCTATTATGATATTTTTGGAATATGAAAAGTAGAGGAATAATTAATGAGCATTCAGTTATTCTTTTTTTTTTTGAGACAGAGTCTCACTGTGTTGCCCGGGCTAGAGTGCCATGGCGTCAGCCTGGCTCACAGCAACCTCAAACTCCTGGGCTCAAGCAATCCTACTGCCTCAGCCTCCCGAGTAGCTGGGACTACAGGGATGCGCCACCATGCCCGGCTAATTTTTTCTATGTATTTTTAGTTGTCTGATTAATTTCTTTCTATCTTTAGTAGAGACGGGGTCTCACTCTTGCTCAGGCTGGTTTCGAACTCCTGAGCTCAAACAATCCACCCGCCTCGGCCTCCCAGAGAGCTAGGATTACAGGCGTGAGCCACCGCGACCGGCCTGCTGTTATTCTTTAAGTATTTCTTACATCACGCCTATTATTTGTAAGGCTACAAGGTTTGCTCCTAATATTATTTGTGTATGATGATCCTATTTGTTTTATTTTTTGACTTTACAATAATGAAAAATGTTAATATTTTATATCTGTTTTTCCAAAAGAATCATGGCTCATGATATTATTTTCCATTGCTAGATTTTAGAATGTGTTTCAGAAAGCATCGTAGGTTCCAAACATTTAAAAAATGGTTAGAGTCTAGTTTAAATATAACTTTTAATTATTAAAAACCCATGACATTCATTCATTTGAGATACATTTACTAAACACTCACTATATGAGGAACGGGTATTAGTGAAAAAAATTAATTCAATTCTGTCCTCATTCCTCATTTAAAAGATCTTTGAAGTGCATAAGAATGATTTCCAAAAGACCTTAGGACAATGCAATTTAAGTAAATAGGACAAGGAGAATGAATAACAAGTTTTCCTTACATGGTAAATTTTAATAATATATCATTTTTTCAATACTTGGCAGTTCATTAACTTGAAGATATAAATATATATACACATACACACTTATATATGTTATATTCCTCATCCATCAACTTGCTTATATGGAAAGATTAACTACAGATAGTCAAAATCTTTTGAGTTAAAAAAATTTTGCACAAATATATATTATTCCTCAATTTTTCCCTAAAATAGGTTGAATATGGTAAAAAAGAAAAAGCTCCGATTCAGTTTAAAAAATTAATTCCAATAAGCTTCTATAGAACTATGAAAGTGCTGTATAAACCAAGTAGTAAATTTTGTAAACCATTTTTTCTTTTTGGTTAAACTGAGTATTCTTCCTTAACTGCTATGCAATATATAAACAGAAAGAGGCAAACCCTAGGGCTATTTGATGATCAAACAAACACACCAAAAAGGGCAAGTGTTCCAAGGGTAATTCTATTGTTCCTTTAATCAGAGTGACAGAAATACCTTGAGGAGGGTCCAAGGTGAGGTGTGGAATGGAGGTACTCATATTGCTTATATGTGAAACTTATCTTGTAAAGTACATGCCACCAAAAATGGTTCCAATAGCACCATTTTAGCAAAGCAGTAAGTCCAAACATTTTAACATGCCTGGAAACAATGTAATACCTGCATAAACAATTTTCCCCCCATTTTTAGTCATATGTATATATGACATAAAATATAATTATGAAAGCTTCCGATATTCAAAATGTTATAAATGTAACCCTTTACATAGAATAATAATGTTTTATTTTAGAAATTCCTGCTTGTATAACTTTCACACATACATTTAAAAATAAAAGGTGGTAAACATAATGGATATTTAATTATAAGTTCAAGACTGTTCTTGTCCCTTCCAAAGTTTAAAGCTTACAACTATAAGAAATTTTAAAAAGTAAACAGATCACTGTTTCTAAAATTTAGGTATTTTTTATATATAAGATCAATAACAAAAACAGCAACATATACTAGAAATCATGTCAGAATTCTTTAGAAGATTTTCTCACGGATATTGAACTTAGTCAAATATAAAACAACACAACGATAAAAGCTACATGATTCAGCTCAACTTATAATCAAGTTTTTGTGGAATTTTTTCAACTTCATCTTGCAAAATGTCCTGTTCAAATCATAAAAATATAAACGAAACAGGGTTCTTTATGTTTGATTCTAAAATGCCAATTACTGTTGTAGCTGCTAGTTATGGTGCATCTGTTTTTGTAAAAACAAAAAGCAAAACAAAACAAAAAACTTACTTGATCTGTCCCATATAGTCGCAGTATGTTCAGAGAAATGAAGGCTGTCATTTTCCAGAGCTGTTTTCTGATTATGTGCAGTACCTTTCGAATGTCTATGAAATAATCGGCTAGCAAAACCTTCCAATTTCTGAAGAGCAGTCGTTGTACCTGTATACTGGTTACAAGGTAGTTCTCTATAAGCTGCCATTCATGTGCATTTACACTTTACTTAAAGCAACTGCAAATATTTCCAGAAGGAGCTCAACAACTTCTTACACAGAAGCTAAGAGCTATGCATGTGTCAAACTTCCTGTTTGCAGGGTATTGAAACCACTACTGCTGCTCTGTTTCCTGTTAATATAAAACAGCACATTACTGAGCTTTTCTTAGCAAAACTCTTTTCATCTCAATTAGAGAAGGGTATTTTAGAAACTTGCTGTATCTGCCTATTTTAGTGTTTTAATATTAATATATAAGTTGAGAGCATTAAATATAAAGCTTTGTATATATAGTAGGCTGAAAATTTTTTTAAAAAGCAAAACTAGTTAAACATGTATTACAACCCTGTGCAAACAACTGAAGACCAAACCACCCTCCAAATATGTTAAAAAGAAATATTGTATTTTTCCAGGAAATCAGCTAATATATAGACTTTATGAATCCTTATGAACAGTTAACTTTTCATCAAAAACTGGTAGAAACTCTTGCAAAACAAATTTATAACACATATGTTATAACTTAAAAAAATCTGAAATAGCACCTTAAAAAACTGAATATTGTTAGCTCACTGATTTAGGTCCATACACACACTCCAGAAACTTGGTATGTCAGTACTGCTTATCAAACTTTTAATGTGCTGCATGTATCTGACTATGAGCATTATATTTTAAAACACGATAAAATTTGAAAAAAGCAACAAAATACATTTAAAATGATATAAAACTAGCTATAGCAAGAAATTTCAAGTGGGAGAAAAACATTTCTTCTAGTTGGCTGAGACATGTTAATTTTAAAACCTTAACACTGAGGACTACTGCAGAAACTAAACCTCTGATTTAGCGGTCTCACTTAGAAACATCTCTTGATTAAAAGTAAATAAAATTTGCCATTATCAGTTTGCAGTGAAAAAAGTATCTTGTGGCACCTAACAAGAATTTTGAGTACTTGCCTTTTGACATTAAATAAAGGCAGAGAAATTTGTGTGGTTCTCCTTGGAAGTGCTAAATAAGAGAAAGAAGGAAGGAAAGAGGGAAGGGAATAAAAGGGAGAAGGGAAGAAAAAGAAAAAAAGAAAAAAAAAATCTTAATCCAGATTTCCTGCCAACTATTTGAGAAATACAACACATAGAAACAATAATGACAAATAGAATAGGAACAATCATGTAATCAAATTAGGACAACACACACACACACACACACACAAGGACACTAAGGAAACATTGACTAATGAATTTTGGCATATAACAGCTCATTTGTCTATACTTTTTGTGTAGTAAAATTAGTATCAATCTAAACAAATAGACAACAGTATCTATTAGAAGAAACTTCTTAAATGTGTAGCTTTATGTATAAATATTATATATGTATAATAATAGATCATTTGTTTATTAATATTTGACAGTGCCTTACACAAAACAGACTCTAAGTGTCTATAGTCTTTAATAAACATTTGTAGAGCACACACTGACCCTGTACAAGAAAAAGTGCATAAAATTCCTAAATTCCTTTGACTTGCTCTCCTGAGTGAAATTCAATTCATCTTTAAGGCTCAGTACAAATGTCACCTCTTCTGTGAAGTCTCCCACATACTTTCTAGAAAAATAAACTGTTACCTCCTCTTTTCACTGACTTTATAATATTATGTTAAAATTTTCTGATTATGAATTAATGTGTCCCTAAATTGTGAGTTACTTGAATTCATAAATGCAGTGCATGTATAACATACTCAATAAATATATGTTAAATGAAGAAAGTATTTGTTCATTTTTAACAACTTAAAGGTCTTTAAGTAGGATCGTCAAATACTTGAAAATGTTTGAATTTCATTTGTAAATCTTTATAAATAATCCAACAAACACTAAATTGCTCATATATAGAGACAATAGTAATAGAAGTGTTATCACTGAACTCCTTTTTCTCTACATTCAGTTATTATATTTTATTCATTCTTTGAGTTACATATTCAATCAGTGAAAATGTGGATTTCTAAAATAAATTCTTATTTTCTCCACTTCCAATCGCCCTCCTTTAAACATTTATATCTCTGACATATTAACCTTCCCCAAATTTTACTCGTGGTATTTTCTTGCCAAATACACAAACTAATACTAACATTTCAGCCTGACTATTCATTTTTAAAACATCTAACCAGACTTACTTATATTCAACATTGCTTAAGTATAGAAATTCAACATTCCTAATTAGAACACTAAGATTGATTTATTTAAAACAATGCACAAGATTTAAAACAAAATTACAATAGCAAAAAAAAGTCAGCTTCGCTAAATGAGTATCTCAAAAATACTACATTTGAAGTCTGTTCATTTTTTTCAATAAAATTGTTTTCATTTGTTTTAAAGTCCTTATAGAAAGTAGCATGTTTAGCTCTTAGAGCAATGTTTCTATATAAGGTAACATGACCAGGAAGCTGTTGCTATGGAAGTGCTTAGGCGATTTGATTTTTATGAAGGGGGGGGGGGGAAGAAGAAGAAGAATTCTACTGGCATCTACTGCTAGAAAGAAAGAATTACAATTTTAACTGAAATTATGAATTCCTTATAATTCAAATTAATTTTAAGAAGTAAATTGCTTGTTATTCTTCTTGATATTATTTTCAGCATAAAAAGTGATTTGCACTGTAAAAGCATTGTGAAATTATTGTAAGGCTCATGAGATTCTTAGTAATAAAAATAAAATAAGCAGCACAATAATTTGCCCTAAATATCTATCCAAGTACTCAAAATTTGCCATAATGACATATCTTGCAGTTAAATAATGTAAGATTTTAAAACTAGAGAGTAATCAACTTCATGAGGTTAGAAAGTCTTTATTTATTCTGCAATTAATTTTAGAAATTATAGCAATTTTCAGAGTTGAACCTGCTTTAATTGCCATAAGATACCACAATATACTAGTTTATTTCTTATATATATCTATACATATATTTTTTGAGACAGGGTCTCCTTCTGTCACCTAGGCCAGAGTGCAATGGCTTGATCACAGCTCACTGCAACCTCAAACTCCTGATCGCTTTCAGTCAAAGTGATCCTCCTGCCTCAGCCTTCTGAGTAACTGGGACTGCAGATGCGTGCCACTGTGCCTGGCTAATTTTTTCTTTTATTTTTGATTTTTTGTAGAGATGGGGGTCTCAATATGTTGCCCAGGCTGCTCTCAAACTCCTGGCCTCAAGTGATCCTCCTGCGTTGGCCTCCCAAAGCGCTAGGATTACAGGTGTGAGCCACTATGTCCTATTTCTTATATTTAATAATAGTAATGACACATTTGCCAAGTCCTTTACAGCATAAAAAGTGATTTGCACTGTAAAAGCATTGTGAAATTATTGTAAGTCTCATGAGACTCTTATTAATAAAAATAAAATAAGCAGCACAGGTATCATTATCCCTATTTTAAGACAAACGTAAACTTATAACCATTAAGTGACTTGCCAAATCTATCTAGGTCTAACTGCTAGATTAGGGCTCCTTGTATTGCAGGAGACTGACTACTACAAGGAGTAAACACTTTTTCAGATGCAGTATTTTTCCAATAAGCGGAGGAAAGTGTAGGTAAAAGAATAGTGGTGGGTAAGACTGGTTCTTGGATAGACTGCAGAGTCTGAGAATCTGCTATGAGAATGTTTTCACTCGGATGGGTCAATGATACCCATCCAATTTCACTGTACACATTTGTTTATAAGCATGTTTGGGCCAAGTAGAACTATGCATTTTAGAGTTTGAAGGTTAAAGAAAAGAAAAACATGAAAACATATTTAATATGTAAATGATGTATTTGCTCCATGTGGAGGGCAAGTGACATGACTCTGACCCCTGCTATTCAAATAAAGGTTTTAGGGTAATAGTTTTGCCTTTTCCAGAATGTTGTATAAGCGGATTCATACACTATGTAACCTTTTAAGACTGGCATCATCTTTCATTTAGCATAGCATAGCAATTGAGATTTATCTATGTGCGTGCTTTAGCAGTTCACTCATTTTTGTTACTGAATAGTATTCCATTGCATGGATTTACCATGATTTATATATCCGTTCACAATAGGATTGCTTTTGCAACTTTGTCAAAAATCCATTTGACTGGCCAGGTGCAGTGACTCAGGCCTGTAATTCCAGCTACTTGAGAGGGTGAGGTAGGAGGATCGCTTGAGCCCAGGGGTTCAAGGCTGCAGTGAGCTTTGATCATGCCACTGCACTCCAGCCTGAGTGACAGAGTGAGAACCCGTTTCTAAAAAAAAAAAAAATTGATGATGAACTTTCTCCTCTCTTCTATTGATCTATCTATGCATCAATTCTTTCACTAATACTACACTATCTTGGTTACTGTAGCTTTCTAGTAAGTCTTAAATCTGATAGTGTAAATTCTCCACTTTTTTTTTTTATAAGCTGTTTTGGCTATTATAGTTGCTTTATCTTTCCATATAAAGTTTAAAATCAATTTGTGTCTTCACAAATAATCTTGCTAAGATTTTATTTTGATTGTTTATTGAGAGAAATGACATCTTAACTATATTGAGTCTTTCAATCCATAATCATAGTATGTCTCTCAACTTCCTCGGGTCTTTGATTTCTTTCATTAGTGTTTTATAGTTTCCAGCATACATATGTCACACATATTTCATTTGATTTATACCTAAATATTTTTAAAATTGCAGCTATTGTAAATGGTACTTTAAAGAACGTTTTACAATTATTCAGTTCTGCTATATAGAAATGCAACTTATTTTTATATATTAATGATGTATACTGCAACCTTGCTAAACTCAAATTTTAGAAGCTTTTTTTTTCTTTTTGTAGATTTCTTGGGATTTTCTATGTAGGTGATTATGTCATCTTTGAACAGAAACAGTTTTGTTTTATTTCTGTGTTTCTAATCTGTATGCCTTTTATTTATTTTTCTTGCAGATTTGCATTGGTTAAGACTTCCAGTACAACGTTAACCAAGAGTGGTGAAAGTGAACATTCTTATTCCAAGTCTTAGGAAGAAAGCATTCAGTTTTTTGTCATTAACCATGACATTAGCTGTAGACTTTCTTTTTTCTTTTTTTTTTTTTTTTGCAGATGCCCCTTATTGAGATAAGTAAGTAAGAAAGTTTCTTTTTTATTCCTGGGTAGCTGAGAGTTTTTATCTTGGAGGAATTTTGAATTTTATCTAATGTTTTTCAGTTTCTATTGATATAATCATGTGGTTTTACTTCTTTATTCTGTTAATATGCTGGCTTACATTGGTTAATTTTCAAATAGTGAACCAGCCTTGAATTCCCAGGATAAACATCTGTTGGTTTTGGCATATTTTAGTTATTTATTATTAAATATACTGGTGGATTCAATTTATTAGTATTTTATTGAGGAGTTTTGTGTTTATGATCGCAAGAGATATTGCTTTGTGGTTTTATTTTCATGTACTATCTTTGCATGATTTTGGTAGCAGGTTAAGGTTGACCTCATAAAATAAGTTTAGAAGTCTTCTGTTTTCTATTTTTTAGAAGAGATTGTGAGAATTGATATCATTTCTTCTTTAAATATTCAGTAGAATTTACCAGTAAAACTAACTGGGACAGTTTCCTTTTTTGGAAGATTACAAATACTATTATAACACAATTTGTTCAACAGATATAGGACTATTGAGTCAACTATCTTATCTTGAATATTGGTAGTTTGCATCTTTCAAGAAATGGTTTATTTTTCACTGTAGGAAATAACTTTATCAACTAGAGTACACTATTTATGTATAGTTTCTTTTGCCTCTAGTTTTACAGACCCCACTTATTTCCAAAGCAACTTACGTCAATACCTTTTATCCCTGGTGGTTTGAGTAGGTTGTTTCATACATTTATAATACAGTTAGATTGTTTTGTTACATTCTGCATTCCATCCTGGGATCCCCCAACCTTCTAAATGATTTTTTAGAATTTTCCATGCATTAAGGCTTGCTGTTTGTGTTGTGGTATCAGTTTGGACAAATACATAATACCATATATCAATTATTAAAAGAGGAGTGTCAAAGTCTTCCACTATAACATTGGATTTGTCTGTTTCTCCTTTCAGTTCTGTTGGCTTTTGCTTCATGTATTTTGACACTGTTGTTAAGTGCATATGTTTGGGATTGGTAAATCTTGGAGAATTGATTGCCAAATAATTATGTTATACCCTTCTTTTATTCCTGATAAGTTTTGTTGCCCTAAAGTCTGGTTTTTATGAAATTAATAGAGCTACTCCAGCTTCTTTTTGGTTAGTGATAGCATGGTACATTTTCCTCCATCTCTTTTTTGCCTTTCTAATTCTTTATATTTAAAATGAATTTCATATGGACAGTACATAACTGGGTCTTGCCTTGTTTTATTTGTTTAAGTTTTGTTTTTTATCCACTCTGACAATCTCTGTCTTGTAATTGTTGTATTTACACCATTCACATTTAAAGTGACTATTGACATAATTAGATTACTATTCACCACATTGTAAATGTTTTTCCTCATTGCATTTATTCTTTCCTTTTCCCCTCTTTTTCTGCCCCCTCTGGTTTTAATCGAACATTGTAAATGATTCCATTTAACCTCCTCTTATCAATCATAACTCTTTTTAGAAATTTTTGTTAGAGCTTGTCCTACAGTTTTCAGTGAACATCTTAAATTAATCTAAGTCCACTTTCAAATAGCGCTGTATTGCTTGCCTTGCAGCACAGGTACTTTATAATACAGCATTCCCAAATCTTTTCTCTCATCCCTGTGACACAGCTGTCATTCATTTCACTTGTCCATATCCTATTATCACCCAGTACATTGTTACTATTATGACTTTAGACAGCTATCTTTTAGATTAGTGAAGAATTTTTTTAAAAGATCACATTTTACCTTCATTTTTTCCTTTTCTGATTATTTTCCTTTGTTTATGTAGATCTGAGTTTATAACTTGCACCATTTTCCTTTCCTTGAAGAACTTTTATCATTTCTCATAGCACAAGTCTGTTGGCGATCAATAAATAACCTTAGTTTTTATTTGTCTGTGAAAGCATTTGTCCTTCACTCTTGAAGGATAATTTCATTGAATATGTATTAATAATTCTAGGTCAGTGGTTTTTTTTCTTTCAACTCTTTAAATATTTCTCTCCACTCTCTTCTTGCTTGCGTGGTGATGAGAAGTCTACTATAATTCTTATTCTGTTTCTCTATAAGTGAGGTCTTTTCTCCCCCTCCCCACTTTGGCTACTCTCAGGATTTCCTCTTAGTCTTTGGTTTTCTGCAATTTGAATATGATGTGAGTTTAATTATTTTGGTATTTATTTTGCTTGGTATTTTCTGGGGTTCCTGGACCTGTGTTTTGAAATCTGTCATGAGTTTTGTAACATTCTTGGCCATTACTTCAAATATTTCTTCTGCTCCTTTTTTGTTCCTTCTCCTTCTGGTATTCCAATTATGAATATGCTACATTTTTTGAAATTATCCCACAATTCTTGGATGTTCTTTGTTTGTTTCTTTCATTCTTTTTTCTATTTCAGTTTAGGAAATTCTTATTGACCTGTCTTCAGCCTCACTGATTCTTTCCTCAACTGTGTCCATTCTCTTAATGGGCCTGTCAAAGGCATTCATTTCTATTACAGTGCTTTTTGTATCAAGCATTTCCATTTGATTCTTTCTTAGTTTCTGCTTACATTACCCATGTGCTCTTGCATGCTGTTTACTTTTTCCATTAGAGTTTTTAACATATTCATCACAGTTATTTTATATTCCCTATCTGATAATTCCAACATCTGTAACACATGAGTCTGGTTCTGATGCTTGCTTTGTCTCTTCAGGGTATTTTTTCTTGCCTTTGGGTATGCCTTTTAATTTTTTGTTGTAAGTTCACCGTGTTGCATTGAATAAAAGGAACAGAGGTTAATTTACTGTGTGGATGTGTTAATCTGGCAAGGAGGTGAGCTGTGTGTAATGTTTGCTGCAAGTGTCAGAAGCTTCATGTTCTTCTGGTTATACTTGTTTTTGTCTCCTCCATTGACTTTGTGCTTGCGTCAGTAGTCCTCCTCAGAGAAGAGTTGCTCTGGAGATTTCAATATACTTCACTTTTCAGACAATTTAGAATTAAAAGTGACTGCTTTGAGGGAAATTTATAAGCCTTACCAATATTTGGCTCCCTTTCAACTCTTCTTCCTTTTTATTTTAGTTGTTATACATCTATATATGTCGAAAACTCCACCAATGTTATAACTTTTTATTTCCGCCATCATACATATTTTAATGAACCTAAGAGGAGAAAAATAGTCTATTATATTTACCCAGATATTTACCATTTCTGTTGCTTTTCTTTTCTTAATGAAGGTCTAAATTTATCTCTGGTGTCATTTCCTTTCTGCCTCAATAATTTTCTTTAGCATTTCTTTTAAAGCAGGACTGCAGGTGATGAATTTCCTTTGGTTTCTAGTAATTTGATTATGATGCGGTCTTCTTAGGGTTCACCGAGCTTCTTGAAACTCAGCCATTACAACTTCAATTTTTTATGTCTGCATCAATTGCTTTCCTCTTCCTCTGTGATTTCAATGACCTGTATGTTAGACATTTTTATATTGTCCCACAAACTCCTAAATCTCCATTCCCTTTTTTAAAAACATGGTTTTCCTGTTGTTTACAATAGAAAATTTCTTCTGATCTTCTATTCTAATTCACTGACTCTTTTCTGTGTCATTTCCATTCTCTCTCACAGTTTTAGGTACTTGGGTGGTCAGTGTTGCTGTACTACTGCCACAGGAGTGCAGTGTCAGGAGTGTGTCTTGCCTCCAGGCAGGACCAGAAGAAAAACAAACAAATGAGTTTCCTCTCATTTTTTCTTTCCTGAAGGGGATTTCCTTACAGGTCCTTTCATCAGAAAATGAGGATTTTTCTCGGAGCATTTTCTGCCTGAATCCACTGCACAGTTTTGAGATTCAAGCTGCCTTGAGTCTAAGCTGGGAGATGTGGGAGGAAATTTTTAAAAGCAGGAAATTCACTACACTTAATCTATCTCTTTTCTAGTTTTGACTTTCCTTCCCAATCTGCCTGCTATCTTTACTTTTCAAAATCCTCCCATAGCTGCTTTCTGTATTCTGTTCAAGATTTTAGGTATAATCAGTGGGAGAGACAGTTTCATCTTAATTGGAACGAGAAGCAAATCCAATCACTTTTGATTTTAATAACTCAAAAATAGATCTATAAAGAAAAGTTTAAAAGATGAAGCCTGACTTTCAACATGCTCCACCTTGATCTCAGTGTGAAATTAGCACACATTTCTCAATAAATCCACAATAAAGTTTTAGTACGTTTTTCACAGCACTTTGTATAACAAAAAGTTATGTGCACACACTTCTATAAAAAATGTAATTTTTATATAAAATTTAATGCTACTAATAACAATGATGGTGCCATTATTAATGTGGAGTTGTCAGTTTCACACTTGACAAACTGATATGCTTTTAAATATATAAATAAATTCTGACCATCACACTCTATATTTTTCATCCTTGGACTCTCCATAATGCCTAAAATAATAAATAGTAATAAATATCAAAGTACAGTAAACTAAAAAAGTTTATAATCTTGCTAAATATTAAGGGATAAGATAATACAAGATACAAAACAGTATCTTACTATTCCACATCAAAAGAAAAATGGAAGTTTATTGAATCTTAGCAAAATCTACTATAAGAAGATCCAAATGCTCAAAAAATACATTCTACAGCAAAATATAAGTATTTTCTACTATTTCTTTCAAGAATTCAAATTGCTTTTATGCAGATGTCTGAGTCTGGAGTACGCTGTCCAATATGATAGTCCCTAGTGACATATAGCTATTTAAATTAAAATTAAATAAAATTGAAAATTTGGTTCTCCAGTCACACTACCCATATTCCAAGTGCTCCTCATGGATACTTTCTAGACAGTGCAAATATCAAACATTTGTATCATTACAGGAAGTTTACTGGACAGTAGAAACATCCATAATTTTGCAGAAGCATAGTTCCTGTGATAGCTTTTTTTATGCCTATAGTGAAAAAAATTTCAAATCATTTTCTATTTTTTTAATGAATTTATTTTAAATTTCCAATTTATAACTATTTTTTGGAGCTACTGTATATTATTATTTATTCTAACTTGTGATTTCATCAAGGTATACATTTGATTCAGGCTTATTGAGAAGATACAATTTATTGAGGAGATACAAAATTATGTTAAAAAATGTAATAACAGAGAGTTGCTTGATAAATACCCAGGATCAAAAGACGTAAGGTGAAAAAATTTGTCGAAGGTTGTATTATCTTGGCTCATTATCCACTTAGTGACTGAATGATGACAGGTATATTGATAATATCAAACAGAACTGCTGATAGATATTGCTTCTCTTAAAATAGTTCTGAATATATGATTTGAAGAGAATATTGTAGATGGGAAGAACTGTGGAGGCTGGTATTCAAGGCAGTTATTTCTATGACTTAGCTAGTTTCTTGCACACTGAATATTTTAAAGAATCTAGTACTTGTTTTGCTGATAGATACATTTTTGCCACTGTTTTATCTGTTACTTTTATAATCTTTGGTTTTCTCTTCCACAGAACAAGATCATTAATAATTTCCCTGCTATATCACTGGTTTTGTGTGTGGCTCAAATAAGAAAATATAACTGAAATTGCTTTGTAACCTGTAAATATTACAAAAATGTCAACTAGTATTACATGAATATATCCGATTAATAACTATTAATTTATAGCTATCAATTATTTAAATTAAAGAAAATCAAAGTATATTTCAATATTTTTTTTAGTCTAACCACTGGAAGCATGCAAACCACTAAATTGTTCAAACCAGATTTTTAAAAACTATTCTTTTGTAATATTTTGTGGATATGGCACAACAACCAAGTTATGCAATTTGGACAGAATGCTATAGAATTGAATGAAAAATTCCAGTTACATCAAACAATATTGTCTTTAAAGCATAAAAATTGTCAGTTCTCTGTGTTCCATATTGTGTAATATACCTTGTATGCTAAAATATCTTTTTTTTTAAATTGTCCTCTTTTGCACCTAAGGTATCTACATTATAGAATAGATTAGATTTTGAGCAATCCTGAACAAAGAGTTTTTTTTTTACATAAGTAAAACTTTGCAAATAGGTTTTCTTTAAATAAAAAATTCCCATTACACATATATTTATCCTTAATAAAATTTTATAATATAAAAATAGGAAATATTATATTTTCTTCAAAATATAAAATATATTCACTGGTAGTACTTTTAAAATAAACAACTAAATATTCAGATAGGAAAATAGTCAATACAGACAATTCAATGTGTTATTAAAATAACTTTTCAAATGTTAGAATCTAACAGAAACTAAGAACCAAATTTGCTGTTAATAGCTATCAAATATATGTGATATATTTGATAAATCATTATATATAATTATATAATATTATATACAATACATATTATATTATATATAATTATATAATATTATTATATTTGAAATATAATAAAAAGAAAAAAAACCTATAAATCTCTCATTCATGTAATAGTCAGACATAGTAAAATAGCTTAGTTATACACCAGAAATAATCAAACTTTACTTGCTCTGAACTTAGGATATTTACCTAATTAAATACAAGTATTAGTGATACCAGCAGGTAAATTAACTTCATTCTTCCTTTCTGGAAAGATATATTTTTAATACTGATATAGTGGAGTATAGCTCCTGCAGTGTTGATTAGAACAGGATTTTTGTTTTGTTTTTGTTCTTCCTTCTAACAAATAAGAGCTTTAGAATGCTTTGTTCAATGTCTTGCAGGTGTTTTTAAGGGGCAGGGGAAAATGAGCATGCTTACTAATGATATGTTTAAATCACTAATACAGCTATTTTCAGATTTTATTTGATAGCTTATTGTTTTTTAATTGTCCAATTTAGCAACTTATGTTTCTCTTTGGTTTTCCTCCCTTATTTATCTTCATCTTATGTACAAATGTACAATTTCTATAATGTATTTCAAGTAACATAGATGAATTTATTTATTCCATTGCTTTGCAGCCATTCTAATAGGATATATTAGTCATGTCTTGAATGAGTAAAATTCTACTCAGGAATATTTTTATTTCTTGGAACAGTGGCAGATATTTCCAAAAATGAATTGGCTCTCTTAATTTTTCAAAAAATGTTTTTGATGTTGGTGTAATGAGCTCATTGAGAGGCTTGAGTTACGTAAGTTCCAAAGAATTTAATGCATTCCAGTGGACTTTGATATTTATTTTTGCACCTAATCAACAATTGAAGAAAGAGAGCATATCTAACCACCTGCAAATATGTACCGAGTATCTATAATGTCCAATGATTGAATTGTAGAGAATATTAAAAAATTATGTAAGAGGAATTTTTACAGGAAAAGTAAAATCCAGTAATGTTTATGTAATAACTCAAGATTTACATGACATGTCATCGAATATGTAACTGTAGAATAAAGGCAAATTTTTCTACATAGTTTACTTGTTATGGCTCAAGATACCAATTTATTAATAAAATAATCCTAATGATACACTAACCCAAAAATGTCCATGAAATATTTTTCACATACCGAGGAACTCCAGCCACTCCATCTACATGAAAGACTCCACAGCAAATGTAAATATAAAGTTTGACCATTTTGTAAGCTTAGCATCCCTATTAGTATTTTCTGCTTAAGGGGCTTTAAAGTCCCAAAAGACCATGAAGAGTAGAAAGGGGAGTTCAGAGTATACTAGGTATTGAGGAAAATGGAATGGTGTATGTGAAATTTATGAAGTGTTTTGGGGTATAGATAGGATTTAGACAGATCAGAAAAAAATAACCAGGGCAACTCAAGAAGATGAAACTATGTGAATGAAGGCTTAGAGGCAATAGTAACAGGATGCCAGAAGAACAAAGAAAAAACACTGTGAAGAACAGAATATCTGTTGGCAAATAATAGAGATGCCTGTATTAGTTAAATGGGGCCGGATTACGATTCTCTATGAACCAATCATTCCTTTGAGGCCTTCCCTGAAACACTCTATCTTCCCAATTCGTTCTCCTTTGTGGATTGAGAAATGTGAAGAAAGAAGTAAAAGAAGATGTACAGAAGGTAATTTGTGGGGAGAGGTCTATTTTGTATAGGGTGGTCTAAAAACGTCTGAGAAACATGACTTAGACCTGAAGTATAAAGAAAAAGAACAACTCAAAGAATGACGGAAGAAGAGTACACCAAGCAGAGAGAAAGAGTGAATTAAAGACCCTGAGATAGAAATGAGGAAGAAACAGTATAACTACTGGGAGGAGAATGGATTGGGAAATTTTCTCTGTAGGTGGAGGATAACAATAGAAACATGGAAAATAAATTCTCAATGTCAATTAAAGATTACTGCAGAAGTCCAGGCAACAGATAAATTTACTTTAAATAGTAAATATATCCTCCTCGCAGTTGTGACTATGAGTCTTAAGCATGCATACCAAAGGTCACAGTCTCCCACTACTTCCTCTTCTTTCCACACTCCCAATGTCTTGGTTCCAACTCTCATCATATTTGTTGTATTACTAAAATATAGTCATACATCTGAAACACAACCCTAACTATGTCATTCCAAAAAGACAAACTCAAGTGGCTTCCCATGGCCTACAAAGTCCTTCTGATAAACAGAATGCTGCCCCCATTAGTTCCATCTACTCTCTGGAACCTGTAAATAGGTCTTAACACACGGGTAAAGGGACTCTGCAGAAGTAATTAAGTCTGCTAATTAGTGACCTTAAAATAGATTCCCCGGGATTACTCAGGTGAGCCCATTATAATCACATTTATTCTTAAATGCAGAGAACTTTCTCCAGCTGGAAGCAGAAGAGAGCTATGTGAAATGTCATTAAGATTCCAAGTGCGAGAAGGATTGGACACACTACTGCTGACTCGGAGATATTAGAGCCCACCTACAAGACCAGAGAGAGGCCTCTAGGAGGTAAGGGTGGCCCCCAGGTTACAGCCATCAAAGAAACAGAGACCATAGTCCTATAATCACAAGAAACTGGATTCTGCCAAAAATATAAATCAGTTTGGAAGTAGATTCTTCCCCAGAAACTCCAGATAAGAGCCTCCAGAATGCTGACCTACAGAACTGTGAGATAACAAATAGGTATTGTTTTAAATCACTAAATTTGTAGGAATTTGTTATGGCAACCATAGAAAATACAAGACTTAAATGTAATAAGGTAATGGGGGCGATGAGAGTGGGATTCTATTTCCAAGAGTAGTAAAACATATGAAACATGGAAACATGAAACTCCTAATCATGGTTGATGCAAGTACAGTCTCCCTCTACCACCTTCATGTTGATAAGAACCTTCCCATTTATCTGCTGACCCCCTAGACAAGATTATGGCCAGGTAGTCCAATATCTAAATCTCCATGGACAAGCTTTCTAAATACCTGAAACAGAAGAAAAGAAGATGAAACTTCTCCCGTCAACCCACTATCACTACACAAAAGGAGAAGGCAGGGGATAATCACCCCTTTCACTGACACAACAGCCCTTAACAGTGTGGATTAGGGCAAACTTAAGACCTCAGGAATCTGTCTGCCAGTGTAGTTGCTCTGACTCCACAGAATGGAATGATGAAGGTAGGGGGCTATAGGCTCAGATAGCAAAATTACGAATGTTCACATTAAAAAAATCACACATTTCACTTTTATACATAATTACTATTGTAGAAGCCTGATCCTCTCCACTCAAAGTGTAGCTCAACGCTATTTCCTCTGTTCTAGCTCCTAAAATATAATATCCATATTATTATACTGACCACACTGTAATAATTACATTTATACTTCTAACTCTTCCTGTGAGCTTCTCACATCATTTTCTACCTCCTGAATCTAACATAATGGTGATCACATAGTAAGCATTCAGTAAATGTTTTTGAATTGACTAATTTTTTCAAGACACCATGGCTCTTTTATGACACAGTTTTAGGTATCTAAAATCAAAGATGAGTTACAGATAGAAATAGAAGGCCTTTATTAGGCCCCAATATATCACATATATTTCTACACTACTTTAGAGGGTTATGCATTTCCACTATCTCATAATGTCTCTATTTTAATTTAATATTGGATGTAAAAGTATAAGAAAATATAAAACTTACTATCTCAAGTATTTTGGAACCAATTTGCTTATAAAATATATTAGACTACATAATATATTCTAAATGTTGTAAGATTGATGATGATAATAATGCTAACTTAAATGTCAGGTGTTGTTCTAAGTTTTTTTTACATGAAGTAAATGACACATTCATTCCTTACAACAACCTGCCTTTAGATTGGGTATTATTATCTTATTTTCCAGAGGCACAAAGAGGTTAAATGTGTTGCAAAAGATTACAAAATTACAACATTCTATAAAGTATTTTATTTTCATTTCTTTTCCCTACCTACCTCCAAGAAGTATATCAAACTTATTTTAAATAAATTACATTTTCAAAAGTTTTAAGCCTTTACCAAAATCTGTTTTGGAATAAATGGAAATACATTGAAGTGCCAAAAAACCAGAGAGATAAATTGCTAACATTTCGTTGAGTTCTTTGTTGTACATATGGTTTCTCCATTTATTTTAGAGCTCTGCTAAGTGATTACTAAACCCATTAGATTCTGTATAAGAATTTGGCAGTGATTTCAGTAACTTTCATTTCTAGATCCCTCTGTAAATAATTTTCTTATTGTGACTATGATAGACAGCTAACAAACTTGATATAGTTTTAATGTCAAGTAATATATGAAAAAACTTTAGCATAGTGGAAAAGTAGTTATAATTTCATTCTCTAGGAGAAACAACTCCACACATCACCATGTAGTATCCACTTCCAATCAATTCTAACACACACATATTAAAACTAAGAAATAAATATTAGATTAAGGCACAAGGACTACAATATAGTTTAAACTGACCTCATTTGAAATCACACAGACCACCTAATAAATGATCTGGCGCCAACCATTTCAGGAACAATTAGATGACACTTAGCTCATAAGTACTATAAGCTATGGAGTCAGCCAGAAGGTGGCAGAAGGGGTCATTTAGGCTTCACATACAAATCCAAAAAAAATCTTTTATTGTCATTACTTTAAATTTTGGCAGTCTCTGATTTGATTCTCAGCTTGACTATTGTTGGTGTATAGGAATGCTACTGATTTGTGTACGTTCATTTTGTAAACTGAGATTTTGCTGAATTTATTTATCAATTTCAGAAATCTCTTGGCAGAATCTTTGGAGTTTTCTAGATATAACATCATATCATCAGCAAATAGCCATAGTTTGACCTCTTCTCTCCCCATTTGGATACTCTTAATTTCCTTCTCTTGTCTGATTGCTCTGGCTAGGACTTCCTCTTGAAAAGAAGTGGTGACAGTGGGCATCCTTTTCTTGTTCCAGTTCTGAGTGGGAATGCTTTCAACTTTTCCCCATTCAGTATGATGTTGGCTGTGGGTTTGTTGTGCGTGGCTTTTATAATTTTTATATCTGCTCCATCTATGTCTATTTTGTTAAGAGTTTTTATCATAAAAGGGTGCTGAATTTTGTCAAATGCTTTTTCTGCATCTATTGAGATGATCACACAATCTTTATTTTTGTTTTTTGCTTTATTTTATGTGGTGAACCACATTTATAGATTTATCTATGTTGAACCATCCTTGCATCCTTGGGATGAAGCACACTTGGTTGTGGTGGATTATTTTTTGATGTGCTGCTGAGTTTGGTTTGCCAGATTTTGTTGAGAATTTTTGTGTCCATATTCATAAGGGATATTAGTCTATGGTTTTCTTTTTTTGTTGTGTCCTTTCCTGGCTTTGGTATTAAGGTGATACTAGCTTCATAGAGCGAGTTGGGGAGGATTCCTTCCTATACCTTTCTTAATAGCTACAAAGAAAATAAAATACCTAGGAACATATTTAACCAAGGAGGTGAAAGATCTCTACAAAGAGAACTATGAATCACTGAAGAAGGAAATTGCAGATGATATAAACAAATGGAAAAACATATCATGTTCATGGATTGGCGGTATCAACATTGTTAAAATGTCCATACTACCCAAAGTGATTTACAGATTCAATACAATCCCCATTAAAATACCAATATCACTTTTGCAGATCTAGAAAAAGTAATCCGATGCTTCATTTGGAACCAGAAAAGAGCCCAAATAGCCAAAGCAAGCTTAAGCAAAAGGAACATATCTGTAGGCATCACTTTACCAGACTTTAAGCTACACTACAAAGCTATAGTAACCAAAACAGTATGGTACTGGCACAAAAATGGAGACATAGATCAGTGAATCAGAACAGAGAACCCAGATATAAAACCATTCACATACTGCCTCTGATCTTTGACAAAGTAGACAACAATATACACTGGAGAAAAGAATCTCTATTCAATAAATGATGCTGGGGAAATTGGATAGCCACATGTAGAAGATATGGATCCATATCTCTCACCATTCACAAAAAATTAATTCAAGATGGATAACAGACTTAAATCTAAGACATGAAATCATAAGAATTCTAGAAGAAAATGTTGGAAAAATTCTTCTAGATATTGGCCTAGGCAAAGAATTTATGAAGAAGATCCCCAGGGCAATCACTACAACAATAAAAATATCAATAAATAAGGGGGACTTGATTAAATTAAAAAGCTTCTGCACAGCCAAGAAAACAATCAACAGAGCACATAGACAACCTATAGAATGGGAGAAAATATTCATATGCTATACATCCAATAAAGGGCTAATAACTAGAATCTACAAAGAACTCAAGCAAATCAGCAAGAAAAAAATCAAATGACTCCCTTAAAATGTGGGCAAAAGACATGAACAGAAGCTTTTCAAAAGAAGATAGACTAATGGCCAATAAACATATGAATAAATGCTCAATGTCACTAATCATCAGAGAAATGCATATCAAAACCACAAAGAGATATCACTTAACTCCAGTGAGAATGGCTTTTATCAAAAAGTCCCCAAATGATAGATGCTGGTGTGGACATGGAGAGAAAGGAACACTTACACACTGTTGATGGGAGTGCAAACTAGTGCAACCTCTATGGAAAATAGTATAGCGATTCCTCAAAAAACTAAAACTAGTCCTACCATTTGATCCAGCAATCCCTCTAGTGGGTATTTACCCAAAGGAAAAAAAAGATCATTTTATCAAAAAGACACTTGCACTGGAATGTTTATTGCAGCACAATTCACAATTGCAAAAATGTGGAATCAACCCAAATGCCCATCAATTCATGAGTGGATTAGTAAATTGTGGTATATGTACACCATGGAGTACTACCCAGCCATAAAAAAAAAGGAATTAATACCTTTTGCAAAAATTTGGATGGACCATTCTCCTAAGTGAAGTATAGTAAGAATGGGAAAATAAATACCACATGTACTCACTATTAAATTGTAACTAACAGATCAGCACTCCTGTGCACAGATGGAAGTAAAACTCAATGGAAATCATGCAGGTGGAAGGGGGGAGGAGTGGATGGGTGAAATCATACCTAATGGGTACAATGTACACTATCTGGGTGATGGGAACACTTATAAATTAGACTCAAGCAGCACAAAAACAATCCATGTAACCAAAACATTTGTACCCCTGTAATATTCTGAAATTAAAAAAGAAAATTTGGCAGTATAAGATAAACACAATTTCAGATCCTTATACAAGTAAGAATTTACTAGAAATGTGCAAGAACATTATTTTCTGTATATGAAACAAACTGTAAAATTTCCACACAGACCACCATATCGGAAACTAATACCCATTTTCCCTCTCTCATAAGTCAATTTATACAACCCTGTAAGAAAATGAAGTCTCCAAAGTTCCCCATATCATTCCAATATTGCATTTAAATTCACTAAAAATTTAATGGAAAATTACTGGTAAATGTTACATTATGTTATATATTTAATTTGCTCAGTTCAGTCATAGTGCCTATATAATAGCAAGATAAAATCTGTTATAAAATCTCAGATAACTTTTAAGAAAAGTTGTTTTTATATTGGGTTTGTTTAATAGAGTTTAGACACTGTAGTTTAATATATGGCAGACTAACCATATATATTTGAATGCTTGCAATGGATCTGTTTATCTGTACATTCCCGGTACCTATCATAGGTACACGTAAATCCTCAAAAACATTTGCTCAACTGAGCACAAAATTTCAAGGAGAAAAGTGAAGGCTGAAATCAATTAAACAGATAGCTTAATTTGGTGTTAACTTGGTTTAATACAGGACACCAACTTGTATTAAAATAGTTCTCTTTATTTTTCCATCAGGTCACTAGCCTCTCAAGCTAAAAACAAAACATTAGATGGTAATTGCCCTCAGGTAGGGACAAGGTAACCTAGGAAGACAAAGCAAGTGATTATAAAACCAGATCCACCAACATTAGCTAACTTACATCAGAGGGAGAGGTTGAAGAGTCCCGGAGAGAACTTCCGTGGAGCAAGTTGTGAGATACGCAATGCTATTTGGGGAGGAGGTGTTTCACTGTCACCTCAAATCAAGTGAAGGGCTTCAAGAGAAACACTCAGAGACTGAACACTATTCTATCTTCTAGAGTGCGTAAGAGTTAGAGGCAGTTTGGGGAGACTCACCAAATGTACAAAATGTGAAGTTACTAAATGGTGGATAAAAAGTAAAAAGAGTTGTGTTGAGAAGAAGCTCCACTTGCAACAGCAGGGAAAATGCATTTATGTCTTATGGACCCCAGAAAAGGAAGTGTGGGAAAAGGAGTCATAAGTGGCCAGAGCAGAGGCATTCTCTTATGAAGGGAACTGAAATTGGAGGTCCACAGCAGATCTACTGTGAAGCTAAAGAAACTTAAATTTCAGGACCCCTCAAGTGCAGGGGACCCTTCTAATACCCCGGGAGAGATTCTAACATTGTGTTCACAAAGACATGTGCTTTTGTAAGATTTGAAAAAGTAAGATATTTTAACTGCAATGGTTAAAACTGCTGTCTCTTTTCTTTCCAACTTCCCCTTCTTCACGCTTTCCCTTATGTCAAGCACTAATGAAGTGGCTGCAGACATTTTAGAGATCTTGCTAACAGAAAGTTGAGATGGGAATGTGCCCGTTTAACTGCAATTGGGAAAAAGTTTTGGAGTTTTTCAATAAAAAAGTAAAAAATTACAGACTCTTGATTTGAATGTGTAGAAGGAGTACTTCCTTTTCACCTTTAAATTTATATATTAAAAAACCAGATAAAATTTAGAGAAAAACATAATGGAATATGAAACAGATTATAAAAATGAGCCATAAAATCAATAAAAATATTCTTATATAGAAAAGTGAATTACAAAAAATTTTATAGAACACACAAAAGCACTAAATTATTAAAAAGGGAAAAATTAAAAAAAATTTATAGGCACTTTGTATCATAACCTAATTAATGAAGAAAGTATGAACATGTTAGAAAAAGATTTTTAAATCCCTTGCTATTGACACAAAATATTAAAAATAACAAAGGTACCTAATGTTCATAATAGCTAGTATGAGGACATTAAAAACAAATGATTAGTGAATATTGTTAATTCGAAAATTCTTTACTGCCAAAAAAATTTGAAATGCTCTTAAATCTTATATATCATATATGAAAGAAACTTGTCAGAGACCACTATATAGTGCTGTTTCTTCAACCATAAAAAAACATGTATCTGGGAACCAGAGGTAGAGGTGGGAATGGTAAATCTCACTACTCTATTTCATTGAATCTAAGAATATCAACTGCAAAAAATCCTCATTTTTTCATCCACTACAAAGAAAGAAAAATAAAAAAGTACAGCAATTAAACTATAAGGTAATTTTTATTTTTCTTTAAGAGAACTATTTTAGACTTATTTAGACATAACTTTTTATATCACTCTGTACACACATAAAATGAAAAAAAAAATTGGTTAAGATTTCCTAAAACTCCTTCACATTCAGACTCTGACTCTTCCAAATCATTTTTTGACGCACAGTTATTGCGGTAACAGGCAGCCATGTTCACGATGCCTTGTATGTCTTATCATATTTTTAATTAACCTTGTAAATACAGCTTAAAATATTTTTATTTTATTTATTCTATTTTTACTGAAGTATACTGCATTATTGTGTTAATGTATTATCTTTACTGGATATCATCTCACAGTGTATCCAGGTCTAAGTAATCTCAGTGAACTATATATTGCCTAAGGTGGTTTTGTAATGATTTATAGTCACATTTCTGTTGGAATATGTAGAAGAAAGGGCATAACGCTTAAAGGCCCTTTTATTTTTTAAAAGCGGCTAGATAGACACAGACTTGCCACCTCATATATTGCTCCTTGTCAGCCTCAAGGGGAACAGCCAGCATGCCTATGGCTGAAACTTTACTTTGCAGACTAAGGCACTGCTTGGTGCTTCCTTTTTATATCCTTCACCACACGTGTGCTTCCACCTAAGAGACACATACACGTCCACATGCCCTTTGTTCCCACCTGATATAAGGTCACTCACAGCAAATTAGGACCACTGTTTTTTGTCTGTCGTATTGCACAAAAGGGACATTAGACCCATTTCCATTAAAATACGTCTTTGGGGTGATAAACCGTGGTACCGCTACTTTTTAAAATTCCACTTTATGATTTTTGGATGGACACTTATAACACTAATCTACACAAGGCCATATCCTAGAAGTAACAAAGCTTTATCCTCCTCTTGTAAAGCACACGCATTTCATAGGCATTGCAACACAAGTTCAAGATTTAATCGATAACATGAAAAACATTTCCCTGATATTAGCACAATTGAACAAAACCATCAGCTCTCTCTTTGGCCAGGCTCAACCTAATGCACATCTAACGTGTGTTACACAGCCAGTAAAGAGAAGTTTAATTTATTTCAGCTTCAGGAAAAGGTACTCTCTAACACTATAGGGACGAGAGCATTCCCTGGCATCCAGGGCAGCTTGTTTATCCTGGAAGAACGCTTTGTTTTCCTTTTTGCCCCTTTTACTGTTGACCACTTTTACACATCTAAATGTAATTTGTGAGAATAAATTTAGCTGCATAAAAAAAAAGCACTCTACCATCAAATTGGTATTAACTGATCAACACATAAGTGCACATATAAGAATAACATCTATTGGATGTTGGGTAGGGGGAGGGGGAGGGGGGAGGAGGGAGAGGGGACGGGTATATGCATACACAAAGAGTGCAATGCGCACCACTCGAAGGATGGACATATTTGAAACTTGGACTTGGGGGTGGGGGCATCGGCAACATACGTAACCTAAACATCTGTACCACCATAATATGCTGAAATTTAAAAAAAAAAAAAACTTATTGTCCTTTATGACATCAAAAATATTGTTGGTACAGTATTTCTCAAAGTGCTCTACTACCACCTCCTATATTTTCTTCCAAGTTGCTAATATCCATTATCATGTTTGTGCATGTGTAGACACTGACCAGTATGTCATAAGAACTGCCTGACTGGCAGTAACTATAAAATGTCACCATTTTAGGAAGCATCCTAATTTCAGAGACACTAAAATGTGGAAAAAAGTATATATGTATATATATGTATATATTCTAACATAGAATTAATGAAATAAAGTATCATAGTTATCCACTTGAAAAATTTCTACTTCCTGTTCCTGTAACTTTGGATTCTGATGGTTTAGAAATCTTAATACCCTTGGAAGGGATGCTTACATAATTACTGTTGTTATGACATCAAAAGTATTATTGATACAATATTTCTTGACATGGTCTACTACCACCTTCTATATTTTCTTCCAAGATGCTTAACAATGAATCTCTTGAATTGGAAGTTGAGAGTGCCACCTGGATATTCTGGTCTCATTTCACTGAAATAACAGGTGAAAAAGGGGAGTTATTTTTGTTTGGACGATTAATCCTGGTTATCGGTGAGACATAGGTTCCTTTTACAAACGGTGCAGAGAGAAACCCAGGAGATCTTGTGGAGTACCTTCTAGTAATTTCCATATTGAGTGTAAACACAGATGAATTCAGAAATCTAATATAGAAAACACTACCAGGGTCTCAACAATTCAAGGATGATGGTCTGAACTACTACCCCGAAAAAGACCCCCTTCTACTTTATATGCTGGCAAGGGGAACATGGAGTGGTGAAGTTATACAGCAACTTCCAAATGGAACGAGGACTGCAGCAGCTACCCATAAATGTTACCTTGTTCTACTATATGTGTGCATATGTATGTGTGTATATATATATAAAAATACATCAATTTCCTTCTCTCCTTTCCCCAATAATTTTATATAAGGTGTGATAGTGGTAGTTAATTTTATAATTTAACACCAGGGCTGCAGAAAATCAAGGTGCTATTATGGCTAAATAACGTGAGTAAATATCATCCAGAGATTGATACAGAGACCATAATGGAATTAAGGGTCTCTCCTTTTGAGTAGAAGTTTGAGTGTTTTCATTTATATGCAGATCGTATCATTAAGTTAGGTGTAGCATATTATGATTGCCATTGTTTGGAAGTGTCAGCAAAAAAAGCATAACAGGTAATTAGTAGGCAAAGGAGTAGACCATGCTGAATGTTACAAATTGGCTCATTCCATGTCCCTTCCATTTGCCTTCTATAACAGTAGGACAGGCTAGAAATCTATAAAATACATTTCATGGACTCCCTGTCCCTAATGTTTTGGATGCAAATAAAGTTCCCCACACTAGATGTTCTTCTTTGATATCTGAATTCATATTTCTGATGGCAAGCCTGATCATAGAAACAAGGTTTCTCAGAAGCAGTATTTCAGTGACTTCCAACTCTGGCTTCTGAACAATGAAAAAAAATCGTACCAACACTGTACGACAGAGAAAGAGATGACAGAGGCAGAAAGATACAGAGAGGAAGAGAGGGAGAACGAGACATAAATCTCATGACATAATTTGAGGTCCTGGATATTGCAATGCCTAAAGGCCATTTCACCATTTGCATTTTCAAGTTACTTTAGAAAATTATTTCTCTTTACGTTTCAATCAGTTTGAAGAGGGTTTCTGCCTCTTGCAACTGAAAGAAACTCATTTAATACATAGTCCAAAAACAAGAATTTTTTTAAATTATCCCACTTTAGATATACATATATCAACTATTTTCTATATATAAACTCTAAGAGCTGCTAGCTAATGAGAGAAGTGATTTCCCACATTCCTCAGCTGAAGAAGAGGATAGTAAGTGGTTGAAAAACATAGTCTAATTTTAAAAGCAAAGATTGCTTTGTTGAATAAGAAATAGAGGATGATGGAAAGGGTATTGAAGGTGGCTATAAAATATTCAAAGTGTTATAATATAATCTGAAAGGTTCTGTAATAACATACGTTCTCTGCCAATTAAATGTCACGATCCCTTAGTTCCTTCTGTTTCCAGGCAGAATCCTAGGTACTGTAGTCACTGATGCTGTATTCCAAAAGCCAGTTATCTTGATGGGCAGTTGTCATTTCACTATTGCTGCAATCCTTAGGTCTGCTTTAGGTTGACAGAGATACTGCTGCCATTTTCCTGACTTTTTATTCACTTTACAGCTTTTTATTAGGTAATCAAAGAGAACGGTGGCTCTTTCATATTTGTTTCTTGGATTTTGTTTTTCTTTTCTCACCCTTATTCCCACCTCCCAGAAATACCATTATTGATACTTTGGAATATTTACTTCAAGTCCATATTTCTGTTTATCTTTTTAAAATTATACTATGTGGAATATAGTATCTATTTGGAAATTAGAACATTACAAATAACATTTAAGGCACCCTTAATTACTATCCTCATCCTAATTCCTCTTCTCTGCTCCCTAGAAGCAACCACTATTCTAAATCTGCTGGTGGCCTTCAGATCTCTTTTTTATATTTTTACATACACATGTTTACACAGAAAACATATACTACTGTTTTTTAAAAATATACCTAAATGGCGTCATGCTCTACATATCGCTTTGTAAATTACTTTTTTCAAATGCACCATATTTTACCTGTTTCTCTATTGATGGGCTTTTAGGTTATTTTCAGTTTCCATTAGTACAGATTATTCAATAATGGACATCATGTTCATGTCTCTCTCTCTCTCTCTCTCTCTCTCTCTCTCCCCCTCTCTCCCTCTCTCTCACTCCTGCTCGCTCTCTCTCTTTCCATTTTATTTCTCCTAACATCATGGTATGTCTCTAGCCATGATTTCTTTCAGCTGTCTTTCACATAAGTGACGATCTAGCATTACAGGCTATAGTAATGTTTATAAAGTCCCTAGCTATTAATCATTTTTAACAGTTTTATTGAAATAATTTACATGCCATAAAATTCACCTGTTTTAAGTGTATAATTCAGTGATTTTTTTTTCTTTATTTCAATGGATTTAGGGGATACAAGTGGTTTCTTGATAATTAGGTGAATAGTATTGGTGAAGTCAGAGCTTTTAGTGTACCCATCACCCAAATAGTATACATTGTACCAGACAGATAACCTTTCATCCCTTTGCCCCCCAACCTCCTTCCTTTGAGTGTCCAAAGTCCATTATACCACTAGATATGACCATGTATATCCATCACTTAGCTCTCACTTATAAATGAGAACATGCGGTATTTGCACATTCCAGAGATACTTCACTTAGGATAATTGTCTCTAGTTCCATCCAAGTTACTACAAAAGACATTTCATTCCCTTTTATAACTCAGTAGCATTCCATAGTGTGTGTATATATGTGTATACACACACACACACACACACACACACACCACATTTTCTTTATCCACTCATCAGTTGATGGGCATGTAGGTTGCTTCTATGTCTTTGCAATTGTGAATTGTGCTGCAATAAACATTCGGGTGCAGGTGTCTTTTTTATAAAATGACTTCTTTTCCTTTTGGTAGATATCTAGTAGTGGGATTGCTGGATTGAATAGTAGGTCTACTTTTGGTTCTTTTAGGAATCTCCATACTGTTTTCCATAGTGCTTTTACTATAGATAGTTTACATTCCCAACAACAGTGTGTAAGTGTTCCCTTTTTACTCTATCCAAACCAACATAATCTTGTTTTTTGACTTTTTAATAATGGCTATTCTTACAGGGGTAAAATGGTGTCTTATTGTGGTTTTAATTTGCATTTTTCTGATGATTAATGATGTAGAGTATATTTTCATATGCTTGGTAGCCATTTGTCTATCTTCTTTTGAAAAATACCTGTTCATGTCTTTTACCCACGTTTTGATGGGGTTGTTTTTTTCTTGCTGATTTGGTTCAGTTCTTTCTAGATTTTGGATATGAGTCCTTTGTTGGATGTATAGTTTGCAAATATTCTCTCCCATTCTGAAGGTTGTCTACTTACTCTGCTGGTTATTTCTTTTGCTGTGTAGAAACTTTTTAGTTTAATTAAATTCCTTTTACTTATTTTCATTTTGTTGTATTTGCTTTTGATGTCTTAGTCATAAATTCTCTGCCTAGGTCAACGTACAGAGAATTTTTCCTAAGTTTTCTTCCAGAATTTTTATGGTGTCAGGTTTTGCATCTAAGTCTTTAATATATCTTGAGTTAATTTTTATGTACTGTGAGAAATAGGGAGTCAGTTTCATTCTTTTGCATCTGGCTCTCTGATTTTCCCAGCACCATTTATTGAATAGGGTACCTTTTTCCTAGTGCATATTTTTGTATGCTTTATCCACATATGACAAACCCACAGCCAACATCATAATAAATGAGGTAAAGTTGAAACCATATCCCCTAAGAACTAGAATAAGACAAGGATGCCCACTGTCACTTCTATTCAACATAGTACCAGAAGTCCGAGGCAAAGCAATCAGGCAAGGGAAGGAAATAAAGGGCATCCAGATTAGAAAAAAGGAGGTCAAAGCTATCCCTGTTTGCTGATGATATGCTCTTATATCTAGAAAACCATTAAGACTCCTCAAAAAGTCTCCTAGAATTAATAAATAAATTCAATAAAGTTTCAGGTTACAAAATCAATGTACACAAATCAGTTCCATTTCTATACATTAATAACAGCCAAGCTAAGAATCAAATCAAGAAGTCAATACCATTTACAACAGCTGCAAAAAAACAAAATGCTTAGGAATATATTTAAGCAAGGACATGAATGATCTCTACCAAAAAAACTATAAAACACTGATGAAAGAAATTGTTGATGACACAAATGGAAAAACATCCTATGTTCATGGATTAGAAGAATCAATATTGTTAAAATATCCATAATGCCCAAAGTGATTTACAGATTCAGTGCAATTCCCATCAAAATAATAATGCCATTTGTCATAGAATTGGAAAAAACAATCCTAAATTTCATACGGAATCAAAAAAGAGCCTGAATAGCCAAGACAACCCTAATCAAAGAGAACAAATCTGAGGCATCACATCACCTGACTTCAAATTATAATACAAGGCTATAGTAACCTAAAAAAAACAGTACTGGTATAAAAGGAGACACATAGATCAATGGAACAGAGTATAGAACTCTGAAATGAAATCATACACCTACAATTTAGTGATATTTTAAAGTAAATTTATAGGGTTGTGCAATCATTACTATAATTTAATGTTGGAGCATTTTCCCATCACCCCTAAAAGTAACCTCATGCCCATTTGTAGTCATTCCCTATTCCCACTCTTGGCCTGAGCAGTCACTGATCTACTTTCTGTATCTATAAATTTGCCTTTCATATAAATGAAATCACACAATGTGTGGTCTTTTATGTCTCCCTTCTTCCATTCAGCATAATGTTTTTGAGATTTATCCATGTTGTAGCACGTATCGATACTTGCTTTCTTTTTACAGCTGAATAGAATTCTGTTGTATGGCTATATCACATTCTGTTTATTCACCAGTCGTTTCCATTTTATCACTATTGAGAATAATGATGCGATGCATATTCATGTACAAATTGCCTGGAATATGTTTTTATTTTTCTTGGGTATTTTTTCTGGAAGTGCAATTGCTGGGTATGGCAATTTAATGCTTAACATTTTCAGAAACTGCCACACTATTTCCAAAGTAGCTACATTTCATATTTCCACCAGAAATGTATGAGGGTTCAAATTTCTTTACATCCTCACCAACATTTCACTTTTTTTATACATACTTCTTTTTGCACATGTATTTCTATTCAGAAGATACCTAAAAGGGGAATTTTGGGGTCACAGTTTAAACCCATTTTCAGTTTTAATTGACATAACCAAATCATCTCAGGAGTATGGCCATCCCAATTTACAATCAACATGCTTGTCATACATGATACTGTGTGACTTCTTCATCTTTCTTAATCTGATGAATAAAAAAAGGTACCTCATTTTAAATCACATTACTAGTGAAGTAAAGTATCTTTTCACATATAAATTGATCATCTGAATTTCATCTTCAATAATTTATTCTTTCATATCCTTTGCTATGTTTTGCTTTCCATTCTCATTTTTATCTCTTTTTGTTGACTTACAGAATATTCTATATTCTGGACATTAATCCTCTGTCAGTTTTATTTCTGGAAAATATTCCTGCGAATCTCCTTTATTAAGGAATTTTGAGCATTGTCTTTCAGAGTTCTTCAGTGCAAAAACATTTCTCTGAACTTTCAGAGTCTCAAGTTCCTTGATTTCTGTTCCTAAAAGTTTAACTATCCATCCTTAGAGTACTTTTCACTGGTTTCCTGGGAGCCCTACAAATAAGACTCCTAGCTATCTTTCCTAGAGGGACATGTGAACAAAGCTCCCCTTTAGGACTTGTACTAGTCAGGCTTGTTGGTTTCCAAAAAGTAAAACAAAAACTGACATTACTCAGTTTAAGCAGAAAATTAATGCATTACATGAGTTTGTGTAGAATGGATGAGATGACTGGAAAACCCGATTAGCAGAAACCAAAGGAGGCATGACACGGTTAAGAAGCAATCTACTTAGGACATCACCTATTGTGAAATGAAATGGACACTCACCTCCAATGCTGATGGCAATGTCACCAATGGATATCCGTTGCTACACCACTATATTCTCATTCTGTAAAAATAATCACCATTTAATCTTGTGTCTTTGAGTCAAGCTCACAAAACTCCCTTGCAATACTAGTTTCTTATTAATATAGCAAATAAACCTTGGCCGCAAGTTTAGGTACACAGTTGTAATTATTTCCAGGGACATAATTAGTCTACTCTACTACCAAGCAGAAGTATTTTGATGACTATCTTCCCAATCTCACATTAGAAATAAATACAAAATAAAAAATTGTAAGCACTAGTTGGCACATCATTTTCTAGGGTCAGTACATTGTTTTACATAGTTTTTAGATATATCTAAGTTGTTATAACTATATTTAAAACAAATAGCTCTCTGAAAAATATCTTATATCTATCTTCCTTTGCCTTTCAAGGAATTGTATTCATTTATTCATCAAGTATTTCCCGAGTGCCTACTATGTGCCAAGTACCATACCATATGCTAGATTTCTGTGATGAGCAAAAAGACAATTACAGTTCAGTGGAAAAGACTGAGATATGAAAAAAAAAGTGGTAAGATTCTATGAAAACATGTAAGAGGAGAACCTAACATAGTGTGGGAAGATCAGAAAAGGCTGTCCTGAAGGCACAATGATTGAAATGAAATGTGAAAGTTGTAAAGAAGAGTTAACTTGGCAAAGGAGAAGATGGTAAAGAATCTTCCAGAAAGTGAAGAGTATGGGTAAAGGGGTAAATTTCATAAATTATAGCTTAAAAATATATATGCTTGCTGAATAAAATATTATTAAAATACTAGAAATTTCATATGGGTACTATTTTAACCTTGGTTAATTCCTAGGAGATGTTTCTATAAAATCAAAATTAGAAGGAAAGATGCATAATAAATCTTCAATAATCCATACTTATATTATGGATAATATACTTAATATATTAAAATCTTATGGATAATACCAAATAGAAAACCATAGACAAAATAATTTTGATTTAGCACTAAACTAACCCAAGGCATTTTTTCCATAATAGGTTGATCTGTTTTGCTCATACTAATAAAAAAAATGATTTGTAAGATCTTAATAAACATTAGCTGGCAGTATGGAAAGATTCATTTTGTATTTGAGGCATACTTCTTAATACAAAAATCTTTGGTTAAAGCCATTAGCAATGCCAGTGCAATCATAGTAATAACAATGCCTTATTGTGCCTTAAAAAGAACTATAAAGTGTGATAGCATGGAAATCAAACAAAAGGGCCAAATCATGACAGGCTTTATATGCCACAGTAAGAATAGATTTTATTCTATATGCGATGAAGCACCATAAAAATAATCTTAAGAAGCGGGTAATCAGATCAGATTTGGAAGACAGTCTAGGAAAATCGAAGGCAGGAACACTGGCTAAGAAACTATTATAGATATCTTCAAAAGGGATCCTGAACTAAGCTAGAATCAGAGAGACTGGAAATGAGGGGACAAATCATTGATAAAACTCAGTCACCAATGAGAGGTAGGTGACAAAGAAAATGAGAGAATCTAGGATGACTCCCAGATTTCTGGTTTATATGATGACAGGGGCATGCCATTTTCATCAAAGTAGGGAGTGTAGATTTAGGGAAAAGATAATTTCCTCAATTTGACTTTCCAGGGTTCATATCCAGTAAAAGTTACATACTCTCAGGGCACAGACAAGATATGTGTTGGTCACAAAGGTAAGAAGTAACAGGTAGTGGCAGTACTTGAAGTAATTAGTGGATAACTCACTCGGGGGAAACACTGCACAGTAGGGAAACTCTATTCTTACTCCATAATAGAGTAAGGAAAAAAGCCCACAACAGATTATTGATGACATTTGCCAGAGCAGGTAGGGAGAGAAATCAATCTCAGAGGAATTGAAGTGTAAACAGAAAGTAAGAAAGCGGAAGCAATGAATTAACCTATTAACTAAGACATTTGGTTTTGAAGGGAATTTCAGAATGAGATGATATAGCACAGAGGAAGTAAGTTTGCTTTTTATTTTCAAAAGGGGAAAAACTTGAATATACATATGTGTGATATATGTGTATACACATATACACACTATGGGGGAAGAACAGAGCAGAATGGAAAAGCTGAAAGTGTGAGTAGGCCTTTTAAAGCATGATACCAAAGGTAAAACCTATATAGACTTGATTACATAAAAATTTTAATTTTTATAAAATTGAAAGATAAGTAGGAAAAGTTTGTAAGCTATATATCCAGGAGGATTAATAAGACATTCATAAATAATTCAATAGAAATATAAGCACAAGAGGAAAACAGGTGATTTATTAAGTATATAAAATTTACCAATAAGCATAATGTTCAACTTTTTCTGCAAATAAAATAACTTAAATTAAAAATACAAGCCGCTATCTTTCTCCTAGTAACTGCATGAAGTTGTAAAAATTATAACTCCTTCGTGTAATGTTTCAGTGAAACACTCTTGTTATTTTTTCATCATGTGCATGGGAAACGTATAAGAAGTCTTAAAAAATAAGTCTACAAAAGTATTAGTGAAAACACTGTTAATATTTTTTCAAGAAATGACTGGAAACAACCTCAATACCCAACAATAGGAGCTGCCTTTTATACAAGATAGTATATATCTATAAAATGGAACATTGGATAGTCATAAAAGTGCTACCGTAACACCCACCAGAATAGCTAAAGTTAAATAGAAAGGAAAAACCAAAAGTTGATGAGAATGTAGAACAATAAGAATTCTCATAAAATGCTGGTGGTGGTGCAAATTGTTACAACCATTTTAGAAAACTATTATATTTGACAGTATCTATTAAAGCTGAATGTCCACTTCTAGATATATACTTAACAGAACTGCATATATATGTTCATCAAAATACATGCACCAGAATGTTTATAGCAGCACCATTTATAACAGGCCCAAAAAAGGAAACATCACATTCCATCAATAGTAGAACAGATAAATTATGATATACTCACAGAGTGGAATATTATATGATAAAGAAAATGAATAATTTCCAACTATACTCAGCAATAGGAATGAATCCACAAACTGTCAGGCAAAAGAAGCCAGACACATAAGAGTATATACCATATGATTACATTTGTAAAAGAGGCAAATGTCATTAATGCTATTGGAAGTAGGGAGAATGATTACCATTGAAGTGGGAAGAAAAAAAATTAGTTCCATACACTTTATTATATTTAACATACTGAATATAAAAAAAATCCTTACAGATCAATATCTCATTGCATGGAAAAATTCATGACACAAAAATGAAAAAACAAATTATGTCAGTATATGTAATATGAATGGCAGGTTGGGATAATGGTTACTAGTGCAGGCTTTGAAGCTAAGACCACTATGATTTGAATCTCAGTTCTGTGATCTTGGGCAAATTACTTGACTGCTCTGTTACTTGGTTCCTTCATCTGCAAATGAGATTAATAAAAGTATAGACTTTATAGGGTTTTGAGGTGGATTATATCAACAGACTAAAGTATTTATAATAGTGGCTGGGATATAGTAAGCACTATACTATTATCATTATAATCCCAATTTGTTAAAACTCACCCATATATTTTTTAAAAGGATATATTTTCATCCTATGGGATCCATGGGGGGTTGGTTCTAGGATCCCTGTGGATACCAAAATCCATGGATATTCAAGTTTCTTATACAAAATGGTGTAGTATTTGCATATAAACTATGCACACCTTCCCATATACTTTAAATTATCTCTAGGTTACTAACACAATGTAAATGCTATGTAAACAGTTACAATGTATTGTTTATTTGTATTATTTTTATCATTGTATTGTTATTGTATTGTTTTGTTGGTTTTTTTTAAATATTTTCGATCTACTGTTGGCTGAATCCTTGGTTAGTTGAATCCACAGATGTGGAGGGCCAACTGTATTCAAAAACAGCTAATTGGTTATCTGTGAATGCTGGGATTCTGGTTGAGATTTTTCTTCTTTTTTTCTCATATGTAAGTAATGATGCGTGGAAATTTTTACCTTCTTAATATTTTTTTCTGAAAATTCTTTTTTTGAGGAGAAATAAGCTCACTCCAGATTAAAAGCAAGTTTCAGTGCCCTGATATCAGATTGGGTTTTCTATAAAAGAGGAAAGTTTATTTGCACAATAAGGAGGTTAGAATGACTTGGATGTTCCAGAAGAAAATATGTAGAAGGGAGAAGCGACCAGAGTGGAATTCTTTTCTAGAGAATGGTCAAGAAAGAAGACCTCTAGTTGATAGTGCAGTCAGAGGGACATTCGAAAAAAACTTTAATGTCATATGAGGATTAAGTTGTTTATTTACCTTTTAGTGTATTATACAAATGATCCTGAATTTCATTTAAGAAATTTTTAGTCAGGTGTATTTTGCTAACTAAATATTTTTAAAAGAGGATTTCTTTTAGAAAACACTAAGAGGAGAGGATCCCACTTGAGATTTTTAAATCAAGCAATGATACCCAGCTGTATCTCAGATTATATCATTACTCTAGAATTAAGTCAAGAAGGTATGCTCACCATAACTGCTCAACTATTAGACACAAGATGCTAGGGTATAAACCCGTATACCATGGAAAACCTGTAGGTGCAGACAAATTTGTTTACAATGGAAAAGAGGTTCCAGAGGGTCTTCTGGATAGAAGGGACATAGACAATTTAACATGTGATTAAAACCTTTGGTATTACATACAAATGGTCAACAAATATATGAAAAAATACTCAACATCACTAACCATCATGAAAATGCAAATCAACACCACAATGAGATATCAGCTCATCGCAGTTAGAATGACAACCAAAAAAAAAAAAACCACAAAAACTAACAAATGCTGGTGAGGATGCAGACAAAAGGGAACTCTCATACATTGTTGGTGGGAATCTAAATTCGTACAGTCATTAAGAAAAATAGTATGGAGTTTCCTTAAAAAAATTAGGTGGAAGGAATAAGATCTACTGTTCAGTAGTACAATAGGACAACTATAGTTAATAATTCGTTGTGTATTTCAAAATAACTAAAAGAGTAGAATTGGAATATTCCTAACACAAATAAATGATAAATGCTTAAGGTAATGTCTATCCCAATTACCCTGATGTGATTACACATTATATGTTTGTATCAAAATATAACATGTACCCTATAAGTACAAATATTATGTATCCATAATAATTAAAAATTAAAAAACTAAAAATAGAACTATCATATGATCTAGTAATCCTGCTACTGGGTACTTATCTAAAGGGCAAAAGTATATTGAAGAGATATCTGTATCCCCATGTTTACTGCAGCACTATTCGTAATAACCAAGTTATATAATCAACCTAAATGTCCATCAACAGGTGAATGGAAAAAGGAAGTGTGGTATATATGCACAATGGGACACTATTCAGACATATAAAAGAATGAAATCCTGTGATTTGCAGCAACAAGGATGAGCCTGGAGGACATTTTGTTAAATGAAATAAGTCAGTCACAAAAAGATAAATACCGTATGTTCTCATTTATATGTGGTAGCTAAAAAAAGTTGAGCTCATACAAGTAGAGGGTAGAATTATGGTTATTAGAGGCTAGGAAGGGCACAGGGTGGAGGGCGTGGAGGATAGCCAGAAGCTGGTAAAAAGTAAGTTTCTAATATTCTATAGCACTGTATGGTGACTATAGTTACTAATTTATTGTACATTTTCAAACAACTAGAAGAGAGGATTTTGAATGCTCAAAACACAAAGAAATGATAAATGTTTGAGGTGACAGATATGCTAATTACTCTGATTTACCATGCATACATGTATCAAAATATCACTCTGTATCCCATAAATATGCACAATTATTACCTGTCAACTAAAATGGAAAAAAAGCATGGGTTCTTACTTGCTCTGTGAGGTTGGACAGACGATAGAATTTTTATGTATTTCAGTTCCCTCACTTGTGTTTCGGTTGTCTACTGCTATGTAACAAAAATCTCAACTTAGTGTTAAAACCACCACATTTTGCTCACAATTTTCTGGGTTAAGAATTTGGACAAGGCACAATAGGAATTGTTCATTTCTGTTTCACAATATCTCAGGTATAGACTGAGTGGCTGAACAGCTTGGGGACAGCTAGAACAGCCGGGGTCATACATCAACTGAGGTCATACAACAACTGAGGTCATACATCTGGCCTCTCACTTCTCACTGTTTGCGGAGTGACTCTCTCATCTGGCTTCACTGGAGGGCTGGGTAACTGAAAGGTCCCAGAAATACTCACTCATGTGTCTAGTGCCTAGGTCTAGACAAGTGAGTGACCTCTCTTTCAATCTCTCTCTCTCTCTCTCTTTCCCTCTCTCTGTCTCTCCTCCTAGTGGCTAGTTGGGCTTCTCCCAGCATGCTGGTCTCAGAATAGTCAGAATTCTTACATAGCAGTTGGCTTCCAAGAGAGTAGAGGCTGTTGACTCTCTCCAAGGCTGTAGCTCTCCAGCCTGTAGCTGACCCAACATCACATCCACCATATTTTATTGGTTAAAGCCCAGATTCAAAGTAATAAAGACTATGCTCTGATGGAAAGGGTGGTTAAGAATTTGCAGCCATCTTTACTCTGTCACAGTCTACCCTCTGGCCACATATTATTTATAAGATATTCCTCTGTTTTCAAAATATATTCAACCCCTTAAGATACACCCCCAGAGTCTCATCCCATTATAGTATCAGCTCAAAGTCCAGGATGTAATTTAAATCAAGTGCAGATGTAGAGGAGGCTCCTCAGATTCAGTTTCTTGAGTAAAGCTCCTCATACGTAGTTCCTCTTAATCTGAAGACCTGTGAACTAAAGAGACAAGTTATCTGCCCAACAGATCCCCAATATACAATGGTGAGACAGGAATAGGAAAAGGGCAATGAACACTTCCATTCAAAAAGGGGAAAAACAAGAGGTACATAACATTGCCTGGTCAATAGCATTCCAAAATTTAGTTGGGCACATGTTACTAGTTCCTCAATTAGCCCTGTGGGTGATTGTCCACATTTCTTAGCTGTACTCTCTGGCTTCTTGGCTGTATTCTCTGAGTTGTCCTTCATTTTCCATAAGAAATGGCCTATGTTTAGAGCTGAATAGCTTCTCAGCATGCTTCCTTTCCATAGGACGTTGAGAGCCCAGACACTTCTTATCATTATGAACTTTCTCTGTCACTTTCAATATAAGCTAATACAATTCCTTTTAAAACTCTGTGGATTTCTTATATATCAAATTCTAATCAGTTCCAAAGACAAATGCCACATCCACATTTCCTTTGGAGAGACTCTTCTCTACCATGGGTCTCACATAAGACTGCTATGGGACAAGTCCTTAAGATTTCTAAAAACCCCAACTGTCCAATTGAGAGGGTATGTGACCCACACACTGAAGATTCTTATAAGCCTTTTAGTCTAATTGAAGGTCTGTGAGGCATCACTTTAAATCTTCTGGGGTCCTAGCAAAGAATCTTACAGAATATTTTTAAAAATATTTTTTAAAAAAAGGAATGGTTATTTTACCTTATTAAAAGAGGATAAAAAAGTCAGAGATAAGTAAGATAAATAAGATTTACCATAAAAATATAACTATAGGCAATTGAGGCCCTCCTTCTTGCACCTAGAATTCTAGAGAGAGAATTCTCTAAATCTTTATTAAACAATAATTATCTCGTTAATTATGTAAGTCACTGCTCCTGGTATTTAGATAGATTAAATTCCTGTTAGAATTCAGTGCTAGAAAAGTGGTTCTGTACTGTTTAACTCCCTTGACATGTAAAAAGTGCTAAGTTTTATGCTCAAATACAGTAATTAGCCACAGCATAGGTTTACCGGTTCAACCATTTCCCTACCTTTTATTTTGAGGCTTTTGTTTATTTTGAAAATTCTGCTTTAAAGATAATATGATTAATGTATGTACCTTCTATTGTGGAACACCTGAAATCTTTTTTGGTTGTGGCAATGAGGTTGGGGTGAAGAAGTGACAAGCATGAGAAATAAATAAATGAAAGTTGAAAAAAAAATAGAAAGTTCCATTTCTGGCTTGGGAAAATGAACCTCCTTCCCATGTCTGGGGTTTAAAAAAAAAAAACTGCCTCTGATGGTCGGTTTTATGTGTCAACTTGGTAAGGGCATAGTCTCTACATTTGTTGAGCAACAAAGCAACATTTTGTTGCTTTGAAGGTATTTTGTAGATATGATTAAAGTCTATAATCAGTTTACTTCAAATAAAGATTATCCTAGATAATCTGGGTGGGTCTGAGTCAACCAGTTGAAAGGCTTTAAGAACAGAACTGAAGCTTCCCTGAAGAAATTCAGCCTGTGGATTTCAGCTTCAGCCTGTGCCAGAGAGTTCCAGCTTGTCCTTCCTTACAGTTTGCCCTGTGGATTTTGGACTTATCTAGCCAGGCTTTATAATCAATACGTCAATAATATTTCTTGAAACATATTTCTTAATATATATCCTACTGGTTCTGTTTCTCAGGTATAACCCTGATACACTGCCTTATAGAATAATGAGTTTCCTATCATTGGAAAGATTATAACGAAAGAGAATACTAAATGAAGTAAAAGTTGACAAATTTTTAGAAAGACAGGCAAATATGACATGGTGATTAAGAACACTCTAGAGTCAGACTGCTTGGGTTCTAATCTTGACTACTTATGAACTATGTGGCTTTGGACAAGTTACATAATCTCTCTATGCCTCAATTTCCTCTTGTAAAAATAAGAACAATCACAGTTCCTACTTCAAAGTATTGTGAAGATTAAATAGATTGTTATACATATAGCACTGATGACAGTGCCTGCCACATGGGAAAAGTTAAGGAAGATTCTAAAAAGGTGATACGTAGATAGATAGATCTTCTAAGGTCCATCAGATTCAATGATAGTTTCAAGTGCCTAATTTTTAAAAGAAAATTGTCATCACCATGTGAAGCGAATGGCATAACATGGTGATTATGAGAAGAGGGCCTAGAATCAGACAGACAATGTTTGCATCACACTCAACTCAGCTACTTAACTAGCTGTGTGATCTTTATTTTTTCTAAGCCTTAGTTTTCTTGATAGAAAATATGATGATAATAGTATTTACTATATAGGGTTATTGTGAGAAACAAATGATATAAGCCACTTTATGTAATTATTAAAGTTTTGAAGGATAACTTTCTAAAATTTCCCTCTTCATTTTTATATCTTTTTATTCTTGATGATCCTGAGCTTATGAACATAAATCAGATCCCTCTAATCTAACATTATCCCAGTAGATTAATTTGCTATTTCCAGTTGTCCAGAGATTGACAATTCAGATAACTTGTTAAAAATAAACCCAATTTATACAAACAGTGGTGAAGGATTTCCCTTAAAAACAATAGCTACTATTTATTGATCGTCTTCTGGATACGAAGAGAAACACATTATACATGATTTCTAAACCTCACAACTAGGAACTGTCTTCATTTTGCAGATGAGGAAAAATTCTGAAAGTAACTGCATGAATTCTGATACAAATGCTCTGTGACATCTATTATTGCTTCTCTGAGAACACTTTTTTAATTTTCTGGATATCAGTATGATTGACACACTAGGTTAATAATATTAAGTGCCCAAGTAAGTAATCTCTGGTTACCTCAATCCCTGGCTTCTAAATTCTCAAAGGACATTTAGCTAATTTAAAAGGGGAGGGGGAAAAATGGAGGGGCAGCAAAACAATTCAATTACTTTCTCAATTAGATATATTTATATTTGTTATTAATAAAAACCATATTTCCACAGAGAATAAGAATACATTCCCATTTAACTATGCAAGTATGAATATTTTTAAACTCAAGAAAAGACATATATTTAAAATGAAGTATATGCTAATCTATAAATATATAAATTAACATTGTCTTTGACTATACAGTAATTGAAAACTCATGGCATTCAAATACATTGATTATACTGTCCTTTTAACTGAAAACTAAATTAGGTTAAAAACCAAATTTTTTAAAAGTACTTTGCTAATATCATTTATGGTATTTTAAAACAGGTATTGTACCTATGAATATATTTCTTAATATATTTAATAACAAATAATATTGAGCTAGTTGTAGTTAATTTATTATATATATTCATTTAATATGTATATCCTCTAATCTTTTTAATATAATATCTAAGTCCATTGAATATGTATGTTCCCACCCTATCCTACCTTAGCCACTCACTCCAAACCCATTTCATTCTACCCTTTCTTGACAACCATGTTCTATCTTTTTAGTTCACTTTCTGTAATATCTCAACTCTAATAATCTTCATACTCTACTAGTATCTCTAATCCTTTTCATGATCTTTCATACCTTAATATTCTCTTTTTCCTCCTTAAAAAGCAGAAATTCCACCAAGCATTATAATCACTTCTGCATACACTTTCAGCCACTTGCCCCTCTCTCATTTTATCTATACTTGCTTGGCAAAACCATAACTCTGGTGAAATCTCTATACCTACACTGTGCCTACACTAGTGTAGCTTGGTGAGGCTATAGAAAAATATAAACTACTCTGAAGTTTTATCATTTGAATTCATAACCAGAACCCCCAAGCGTAAATTCATTGATGTCCGGCAATTATTTCCCTACTCCATTCAATCTCCCGCTCTCCTAGCTGACTTTCATACCTTCTCCTCTTTCCCAAACCAACACTTTTTCCATAATTCTTACTCTCAATTGATAATATTGCTTCTTACTGCTCTGAGAAATGTAAGCAGATCTAAATGTGCAAGATAAAACAATACAGCTTTTAGAAGAAAACAAGAAGAATTTGGAATAGGCAAAGATTTCTTTTAAAGGAAGCAAAATATGCTAACCATAAAGGAAAAAAATTAGTACTTTGAATATACTGAGATTAAAAACTTGTAATCATCAGAAGATATCATTAAGAGAATGAAAATGCAAGCCACAGAGTTGGAGAAAATATTTACTTATTTATTATTTATTTATATTTATATACTGTGTGCATATATAACATTCCCACAAAATAACTGCTATTTTCTTTTCCTAGAAAAATAGGCAAAAGATTAAAACAGACGCTACATCTAAAAAGGATATTCAAATGGCCACAAAGCATATAAAAAGGTGCTCAACATGACTAGTCATAAGGGAAATAAAAATTATTAATAAAACCATAATTAGATACTGATAAACACCCACTGTCATGGTTAATTATATGTATCAACTTGTCTAGACTAAGGGATATCCAGATAGCTGGTAAAACATTATTTCTAGCATTATAATCACTTCTGCATACACTTTCAGCCACTTGCCCCTCTCTCATTTTATCTATACTTGCTTGGAAAAAACATAACTCTGGTGAAATCTCTATACCTACACTGTGCCTGCACTAGTGTAGCTTGATGAGGCTAGAGAAGTGTGTGTCTGTGAGGATGTTTTTGGAAGAGATTTGCACTGGAATCAGTAGACTGAGTAAAAAAGATTGCCCTTACCAATGTGGGTGAGCACTAACCAGTTTGGTCCTGAATAGAACAAAAAGGTGGAGGAAGGACAAATTCACTCTCTCTGTCTAGGCTGGGATAGCTGTCTTCTCCTACCCTTGGACATCAGTGCCCCTGGTTCTTAGGTCTTTAGACTCAGACCAGGACTTATACCATTGACCTCCAGTTTTCAGGCCTTTGCACTTAGACCAGGACTTATACCATCAGCTTACCTGGTTCTCAGGCCTTGGGACTTGAACTGAATTACACCACCAGCTCTCCTGGTTCCCCAACTTGCAGACAACAGATTGTGGGAATATGAGCCTCCATAATCACATGAGTCAATTTTCATAATAAATATATACACATATATGAAGAGATTTATGCCTTGAGGGCAAAAGCAGTAGAGAATATAGGTCTCTCCTTATTCATTTTTTTAATCTTTTCAGGATGTTGGCTCCTCAAGACCTGATGCCTTGTTTGCTTTACAGTACTTTCAAACAACTGTTACACCCATTCCCACCAATATTTATAGTTACACACACACACACACACACACACACACACACACACACACACTCCTCCTATTGGTTTTGCTTCTCTGGAAAACCCTGATTAATACTCACACCAAAATGGCTAAAACAATACAAAACAACATCTGTCAATACCAAGGATGGTGAAAATATAGAGCAATGGGAACTCTCCTACACTGCTGCTGGGAGTGTAAATTAGTACAGCCTCTCTGGAAAACTGTTTGACAGTATCTACTAAAACTGATACACATATTTTGTGACTCAGCATTCCATTTATATGTATATGCCTACCAGAAATGAGTACAGATGTGTATGAAAAGGCACAGGAATGCTCAATAATGTTCAAAGCAGTTTTATTCATAATAGTGTCAAACGTGTTGGTGGTATAGTGGTGAGCATAGCTGCTTTCCATAATAGTCCCAAACTGGAAAACAATCCAAGTGACCATCAACTGTAAAAAGAAAAAATATACTGTGGCATATTCACATAATGGAATACTATATACATCAACAAAAAATAAAGTACTGATATATGCAACAGCATGGCTAAATTTCATAGACTTAATGTTGAGATTAAAAGTCTAGGCACAGAAGAGTAAAATTTAGGTAGTTCTACTTACATAAAGCTCAAAAATAGGGAAAACTAGTCTATGGTGACAGAAATTAGAATAGCGGTTACCTTTGAGACTTACTGACTTTGGAGGGATACAAAGGAAACATCTAGAATGCTGTTAATCTGCATATATTGATCTAATCATGATTATGTGAATAAATACATTTGTAAAACCTCTTCAATCTATAAGCTTGAAATTCACACACTTTATGTTATGATTCATTAGACAGATTTACAAAGAGAAAAAATACTATCATAGGACTTCTGCTTCAATAAAGTCATTTATATCAGAAAAAATATCTTGGTGAAAATAACCATAAATATTGGTGGGAATGAGGGTAACAGTTGTTTGAAAATACTATAAAGTAAACAAGGCAGCAGGTCTTGAGGAGCCAACATCCTGAAAAGATTAAAAAAATGATTAATGAGAGACCTATATTCTCTACTGCTTTTGCCCTCAAGGCATTTTCCAATGAGTAAAAACACCTTTTGGGGGCGTTTTTACCCATTGCAAAAGGTTGAGGGACACATATTCAACATCATAATTGGCTGGAGAGAAAAATATTGGAATTCAGGGACTTTAGGGACCAAGATCTCAGAAATAAAAAGCCCAGAATTCTGGACTACTTTTTCTTTTTGAAGCATTCAGATGTCTAAGGTGCCTGGGCGATGACACTAAGAAACACATAGCAAAAAGCAGCTTTTCAGGAGGCTAGAAAACAAGCAAAGATTTCAGTAATCTCACAGTGGTCAGGAAACAAAAATTGGAGTTCAGGGCTAGCCAAGAAGGTGGGGCCCTAATAAATATCTCATGCTTTCAGTCAAACCCCATGAAAGGCTCCACCAATAGGAGTAAGGATAAATAGGAAATAGACCAAGTCTCACAAAGACTGAGACGAGCCAAAAAATCATCTCCATTGTTCAATGGATCAATACAATCTGGGGACCCAACCATACCATCAGCAAAAAGAAATCCTCTCTAAAGAAATATAACATGATACAGAAAATCTCCAATTCTCCACACATAATTGCCAACATTCAAAGATTCCTAGGCATGCCAAAAGATAAGACCAGACAACCAAAAATAAGAGAATAAATACACAACAGAAACACACACTGATAATCAAAATTGTAGATTCAGACATGAAATTTAATGTAAGTATGATTAATTTGCTCAACAAAATGAATGACAAGATCAAAAATTTTATGAGATGAGTGGAAACTAAAGAAAATCAACTGGAAAGTCTAGAGATTGAAAAGATAATAATTAAGGCCAGGAGCAGTGGCTCACCCTATAATCCTAGCACTCTGGGAGGCCAAGGCAGGAGGATCACTTGAGGTCAGGAGATCAAGACCAGTCTGAGCAGGAGTGAGACTCCATCTCTACTAAACATGGAAAAAATTAGCTAGGCATGGTGGTGCACCCCGGTAGTCTCAGCTTCTTGGGAGGCTGAGGCAGGAGATTGCTTGAGCCCAGGAATTGGAGGTTGCAGTGAGCTATGATGACGCCACTGCACTCTAGCTTGAGGGACAGAGCAAGACCCAGTCTCAAAAAATGAATAAATAAATAAAAATAAAAAGATAATTGAAATTATATATCAGTAAACTTGATATATACATGTAATTAGTATTTCAGAAGAAGAGGAAAGAAAAGATGAGGTAGAGGCAATATATTAAAATATACTGACTGAAAATAGTCTTAAATGAATAAAAGATATTGACCCACAGATTCTAAAAAGTTACTAACATATGGGTTCTCTGTTCTGATCCATTGGTCTAGGTCTCTGTTCTTGTGCCAGTACTATGATATTTTGGTTACTATAGCCTTGTAGTATAGCTTGAAGTCTGGTAGCGTGATGCCTCTCAATTTGTTCTTTTTGCTTAAGGTTGCTTTCACTACTTGGGGTCTTTTCTCATTTCATAGGAAGCATAGAATTATTTTTTCTAGATCTGCAAAAAATGTCGTTGGTATTTTAATGGGGATTGCATTGAATCTGTAAATCACTTTGGATAATATAGACATTTTAACAATGTTGATTTTGCTGATCCATGGGCATGATATGCTTTCTCCTCTGCTATTTTCCTCTGCTATTTCCTTCCTCAGTATTTTGTGGTTCTCTCTGTAGAGGTCTTTCCCCTCCTTGGTTAAAAATATTCCTAGGTATTTTATTTTCTATTGTGAAAGGTCTTGAATCTTTGATTTGATTCTTAGCTTGACTGTTGTTCATGTATAGGAATGCTATTGATTTGTGTACATTGACTTTGCAATCTGAGACTTTGCTGAATTTATTTATCACTTCCAGGAGTCTCTTGGCAGAGTCTTTGGGGTTTTCCAGATATAAGATCATTTTATCAGCAAAGAGCAATAATTTGACCTCTTCTTTCCCC
>CAUYSK010077997.1:0-28088 GCA_963575035.1 Avahi laniger | reverse complement strand
AAGAACCTCCTCTCAACAGGCCTTTGATACGAGTGACAGTATGCTGCTCACAGGATATCTCTGGACAGCAAAGGACACCTGGATATGGAAGAAGGAAATAAAATGGCACAGGTGACAGAAATAAGGTTCTTCCTCCTGTTTCTCTGCCAGAGAGGATTCTGAGATGGGATGATGACAGTGGGTTTAGCAGTGAGTCACCTCACTCCCCTGGGCTTTTCATGGCAGTGTCTGGTAGCCAAGCTCCAGCACCTCTTTGCCTGAGGGCTTTCCTTGGTGTTCAAACTACACTGTGCCCATGTGCACATCCAGTCGGAAGTGCTGGAGAATTAATACTCCTTCTCCACCAGCCCTTATTTGATGAGTGACGAGGACTGGTGTAAAAGTAGCCCAGTTGTGTGGCCCCCCAGGTGGGATAATTCTGAGGCAGGTATTCTACACCGGCTCCCAGAGCTCCCAGCAGAGGGAATTCAGGGATCCGCATTTGCCTGTGAACACACCCTTAGTGGCCTCTTCCTTTCCTTATCTTACTTCCTCAGTCCTTTATTAGTGTTTCCTGGGATTACCTCACAGATAACCTGCTCCTTCTCAAATTCTTGTCCCAAAATATGACAGCAGATGAAATGGCCATTCTAAATCGTGACAGTGGAAAAGGCTTTGAATTAGAGAGGAGTGGGAGGAGCTAAAGCACCCTGTTGGGATACGGAAGGCACAGGAAGGAAAAGATCCCTGAGTTTCCACTATCCTAAAGAAGGCTGGAATGACCAGCTTCATACACATATGTTGTTAAATATTGTGCATTTTGATTAAAAATCTTTCTAACATAATTCTGTCGCAGGAGCTCTTACAAGATATGTGCTGAGGAAAAATCACCACCTGGTTTAGGGTAATACATATCTCCATGTAAAAAAAAAATGTATCCTCCACAAAGCAGGATAATTCAAAACGTCTTCATCTAAGCTCTTTGGAGATCAACAGCAAGTGACACAGACAGGACAGGTAGTCAGTGTCCTTGCAATTATAATGATGTTTAAAATTGGGATAGGCTAATAAACAAATAATGTTGGTGCTCTCCTGGAAGATTCAAGCCTTGCTGCTCTGACAAATAGTAAGAATGCAGTGGACCATGGACGAATCCTCACAAATGTCAGAAATACATAAAGAAAGCGGAGATGGGGGCAGAATTCTGGAGCCAGGGGCCAGAGGGTCATAATGAGGCTTCAGACACATGAGCAGAGCTGGTGGCTGTGGCTGGTCAGGTGCCCCTCCTGTCTTGCTGGTCCCTGACTCTCTCCCCCATGTGTAATGGCTCTCTGAGTCCTAGAGGTTGGGCTGAGGTGCCATCCTTGCAATCAGCAAGCTCATTACCCTGGGAAATGGTTTCTTCTTCCTTCAGCTCCTTTGCAGATTTCATTTGCATTTCCCCAGACCTGTTTTCATTTCCATCAGCCTGGGCTGGCGATTGGTGTGGGCTGGGGCTGGAGCTGCCTCATAGCCAAGGTCCCCCCCTCAATATTGCCTCCGGTCGGGCCTGTTTGGGCTTGCTTTGGCAGCACAATCCGGAGTGTCATTCAGGCAATTAAATAAGGTATTTTATTTTATTCAAGGGGGTTGTATCATGTCTATTTCAGGAGCTATTTGATGGGAACTGGGGCAAAAAAATGTCCCTTGAAAATGGCTTCCCATCTGTAGTCCGATGTGAAAGGATCACAGAATTAGCTTTTCTTTAACACTATTATATTCTTTCAATAGGGTGTAAAGTTTTAGGAGATGAACTTTCATGCTCCATGTCACGGGAGCAGATTGGTTTTGCATGTGTGACAGAGCAGGCCCTGAGACTCCAGCCGTGGGGGCACCGTGCAGAAACACAGAATTCTTAAGTGAGTCAAATGTCTTTCCAAGGCCTGTATCTGCTTAAAAAATTGTCCTGGATTCCCAGTGTCTGTTTTCCCTAACTCGTTCGCTTTTTTTTATACTCTAACTTGCAGAGTAACACTGGGCGACTCTTCCCCTGCTCTTGTCTAGAAGCCCACTTCTTTATTAAAATGCGAGTGGGGTGGTGAGTTTGTGTGTGTTGAGGGCCAACTCCACATGTGGGTCATTCCAAGGCATTCTGTCTTTCCTTCGGTTCCTTGGAAATGATTCTTGTGTTGGCTTAGGCCCATCCACCAGGAGACTGAGGTCCCAGATCTTCCTGTGCTTGAATTCACAGAGATGCATTTGTTGAGTCCACGGCCCCAGCAACTATGAGGTCATGGCTGGAACATAGTAGGCGTTTATATTTCATCATAACTTCTCTCTACCTTTCATCTTTCCTAGGATGCTAAATTACTTTCTAGACTTAACACTTAAGAAGTTTGATATGGAGGGTGGCTGGGACCTGGAAAAAGCTAGAGTACAGTAGCTACAGTGGTATTTGTTCAACCTTCTGAAAAGTGGAACATCAAACAATAATTTATTCATAAAACAAAATTATAAAATTGCCTCTCAAAAACAAATATCAGACAAAAAACCAATCAAACAAAAATGCCAGCAGTATTAGGGTGAACAATATTAAGTAATCAACTTAGATATCAAGAATAACAAAGAGGAAACATTTTAACTGTTCTGAAAAGAAGAAATTCTGGTACTATTCAAAATCACTTAGTTATCTTGCATAAAAAGCATAAAGGGTTTCCTTCCCAAAGGATTACATGGCATATGCTGCTATGGCTAATATTTTTGTTTCCAAAAGGCCATTAAGTTCTAATAGATTTATATTCATATGAAGCAAAACTCTCAAAGAAATAATTGGTGATGAGACACAGTCTAGCTATGAGTGTAACTCGAGCATTTACTGTAAAGAAGAACATTGATGGAGAACTTCTGGGCACTCGGAATTCGGCAGGACTAATGGGAGGTGAAAAGACTTCAGAAAAGTTTCAAAAAGATTTTCAGACATAAGAATAGGCCGGAAAATGGTAAACTAAGATTTCCCTCTCCCTTATCCTTTTCTCTTGTTTTCCTTAGTGCAGAGAGAGTATAATTGAATTCTTGCACATTTCATGCCTGTAGCAAATTAACTCCACTGCCTCGCTGTCTAGTAGGTTAGGTGATCTCTGGGGACTGGTTTGTGTGTTCTAGACATCTGAGAGTCCCTCCTTTGCCCCATTACCCTGGATGCACCAGCAATACTGCCCTAACTGATCACACTTGTGAACTGTCAACCCACCAAAAAGAAACACTGTTGAGACCTCATTCAAGGAAAAGCACTGCTAGGGGTGGGAAGAAGTTTAAAGAGCATGTCACTGCATTCAAGGGCATCCTAATCAATTGGAGGAGATAAGACAGCCATTTGGAAAATTAAATATGAAAATAAATCATAACAAGCTTGAAATATTAGGACAAAGAGTACCAGAGAAGGAAGGATAGAATACCCCCTGTTTCCTCACCAGTCAGAGTAACCAACCATAGGAATCAATGTTGCAGTATCAAAGATGTGAAAGCCAGATGGTCCACTTGCTTCAGAAGACTTGTCCTCATGTCCAGATATGGCCCTGCCCCATCACTTATTGACTGCTAGCTAGTTATTAATACCTATGAGCTTGTGTTTCTTTAGGTACAAAATGAATTTGTATTATTCATCTCATAGGATTATTGAGGATTACTAAAATAATATACGCAAAATCCCTAGAGACTGGCACATAATATATATTTAAAAAATGCTATTTACCTTCTTTCTTTTGCCCATGTGCTATCTTCAAATCTTCAGGACCACAGAAACTTTATGCAGAATTAAGAGTCCTGAGAATCAACAGACCAGAGTCCAGCTACCAGAAATTTTGCAATTTCTTCTAGTCCTAAGATGGAAAATTTTGATTTAAAACAATCCACATTGCATCCAGCTCTCAGTAAAACCAACCTTTCGTCCACTCTCACCTTACGCTCACTATTTATGCACCTTCAGCAGAGTTCAGGCCAAGAAGAAGCACGCGTGACCTGGCAACTGAAGTATGGACATAGGCCCAATCATGGGTATCTCGCCGTAAAGGACCTCGGGATGAGCAGCGAAGGACAGCAATCTGTTCTAAGTTCTTGCCAGAGCAGTGGGCTCACTGCAACCTTTCCTTGGCCTGTCTCTGCCTCCAGCCCCAGATTTGCCTCCTGGACAATGGCAGCTTGACCTCGGCAAGTTAGTTCTGCCCACAGATCCACTCATGCCCTTCCTTTATAGCCACCCTCTTGCCTACATTCCAGCCAGAAATTTCCTTAGTCTTCATTCTCCTTGACAGGAGATCTGACTACATTTCTCTATGAAGATATTCTGAGCTCCAACTGAACCCCAGCTAATGGACCATGGCGGTCCCCACTGACTGATGGGACATGGTGACAGCACTGTGATTGTACAGGCTGGAATGAGTCACCTGCCCTCTATTTTCTCCCGTCCATATCTGAAAAATGGCCACTATCATAGGTTGAGCACAGGGCATTGGAAATGATGGGACCCATTGGGTTGAACAGGGAAAGGAAGTCAGTGCGTAGCTGATGAGTCAGACGTGCCACTTCACTATGTAAAATGCTCCAAAGGTTCCCTATGGCACTGGACAGAGAACTGAAACTTCGTCCCATGGGCTGCATGACCTGCCCAGCTGCCCCTCAAACCGATCTACCACTCCCTCTCCTCACTCCCTCACCGTCGGCCACGCTGCCCTTCTTTCTGTCTCTGACTTCCTTCCTCTCGTTCACAGATCAGCGCTCTCACTTCTGGCTTGCTCTCCCTGGAATTCACTTCCCCTAGACCTTCTCATAGTTGACTTCTTATCACTCAAGTCTCTGCTCAAATGTCATGCCTCTTCAAAGAGAACTTTCCTGATCACTTTGTTAAATGTTACCCACCTATCCTGTCACCTTCTAAACCAATAACCACTTCTATTTTCATCATAGCACTTCCCCTCTGATGTAATGTTACTCGTATAGTAGCGTACTTATTTAGTATCTGTCTCCCCCATTAGGGTGTCATCACAACAAAGGACGGGACTTGTTTGTCTTATTCACTCCTGTGGTCCCAGTGCCTAGAAGAGTGACTGGCACATAGAAGGTCTCTGAAATATTAATAGTATCTGGAGGGAAAATTCACATGATTCTGTAAGCATAACTGGCTCCATTCCTAACTGGCTGACACTGAAGGATGAACGGAACAGTCAGAATAGCAGCAAAGATTTCAAATGGAGCAATGGAGAGTTAGACAGGCAATGTTTATCTAGGAATTTTGCCTGTTGGCAACAAGATTTCAACCATGTGGACTAGGATCAGGGTCTTGAAAGACCCAGGCAGGGCAACAGGACACCCATTCTGAGATACGGATTACAGTGGTCTCAGCCTATGGAAAGCTGGTATTCGGCAAGGAAATCAATCAGAACTAAGAAACAAAGTTAAATCTTGGAATGGACAAGCCTACCTAGAAGAGGAAAAGGAAGATTTATCTCAGGCAAGACAACTGATCAGCAGTCAACATGAAAATACAGGTTTCCAGATCTGATGACACGTGGCAATGGTTTGGTAAGGGTGCCATGTAAAACCTCATTAGTCTTGACTCAGAAAACAGAGTGTGGCTTAATTCTCAACCCTATTAAAAGGGGTTTGGGGGTTGAAGTGGGGTGTGAGGGACCAGGAAACCTCACGCCAGTGAGGAGCTAGGGAGGACAGAGCCCCACGGAGGTGGGAGCTGACAGCTTCTCCCAGCAGCCAGGCCTTGCAAGAGTTAATGCGCTCACGGTGCTCAGAGGCAGCTGAAGATGAATAGTGTGTGCTGTGATTACTCTTCCTTTTAAACTGTCCTGTGTCTCCACGTTACAGGCAACACTTTCTGGAGTAAGTAAATCATGCCCGGCATTCATCTCACACACGCAGACAAATGTGAAATCAACATTTCTCCACGGTAAACAAGATCCCACTGCTCATCTGCAGCGGGTGGGCATCCTGACTGTCACTCCTTTCTCTACGGAAATAAAAGGCTCAGAAGAAGGACCTGCTTCCTCGTCGGGGGCTCAGTGTAGACATGGTTAGGGCAGCTGCCTAAAACAGAAACAGACCGTTTCGAAATTGCATCAGCTATGCCAATTCTGCGGAGTTCGGGTGGAAGACTCCTCGTAGCAGTAAATGCCGTGGATCTTTATGCAAACTTTACAAGAGCAGGATTAGTTGAGATGGACTAAGTTTGTATTAAAAACTGTGTGTATTTCCCTAAATAGAAAATGTAAGCATACATAATATTCATGTGCTTTTAATTCACCCATATACAGGTTTTTCAGACTCTACTAGCCTGCAGCTTCTAATGGAGGCATGGCAACAAAGTCAGATATTTCACTGGACCTGGCCCTCACCTGTGGCCCCCTGTAGCATCCCGGAGTCCCTGGAAGTGTCTAAGCAAGACTCACAAGTACGTCCATTGTCACTAGGCCTGGCCCTGGCTCTGCATGTCCCTCCCAGCATCCACATGGTTCTCTTGCACCCTGCAGGGACTAACACTGTACATGACAATGGAAGTGGTAGGAACGACTAGAGGCCAAAGGTGCTTCTTCCCTCTTTTGTACTTTGGCAGAGGGTATTAATTGTAATAATGATAGCGGTGAATTATTGAACACTGGTTGCTATGTGCCAGGTATTATTCTAAGTGCTTTTCATGTAATTCATTTCATTCTCACGACCAAAAGACAAATGCATTTTTACTAATGGGGAGACTGAGGAAGAGAGAAGGAAATTTGCCTAAGCCTGCTTTATCACACAGAATCCTACAGAGTTTCAGTGAAATAGCTGGGTTTTCTTACAAACATAGAAGAAGAGAAAAACCCTCTCAGGAATAATTAATATTCACAATCACACACACACATATACACAAATGCACACATACACAAATACATATATAAGGAAATGGTATCATACTATGCAAAATGCTTTTAATGCAATTTTCTCACTTCATGTTTTGTGGGCATGATATTATGTAATGAATATAGATCTTCCATCATCTTTTAAAATTACTGCATGATTTTCCATTGTGTAAAGATACCATAACATATTTAATGAATATCTTATTTTTGAATGTTAATATGATTTTCTAAAGTTTCTTATTCTACTAATGCTGAAATGAACCTCTTTGGACTTGCATCTGTAATCATTTGCTCTGTTATTTCCCTAAAATTAAATTCTAGAAATTGACTTACTGTATTTAAGGATAAGTACATTTTCAATTTTGATAATATGTTGCCACACTGCTCTCTAGAAAGTTTGTTGTACGGATCTGAATTTACACCAAAGCGTATGAGAATGCCTGTTTACTCATGCCCTAGACAACATTAGCTACTATTTCAATATTTTTCATCATTTTCAACCTAATAGGCAAGAAATGTCATCTCATTGATGTTTTAATTATGTTTCCCTGGTAGCTAGTAAGGTTTAGCACTTTTTTAATGCTACAACCATATGGATATGTTATTCTGTGAATAGCCTGCTCTGCCTTTAGATCCTTTTCTATCTGAATATCCTTTATATCTTGCTGATTTGTATGATCCCTTAAAAGATTAAGGAAAAGAAACCTTTTCTTGTAACATTTCTTGCAAAAACTTTTTACAGTTTGTCTTTTAATGTTGTTTATGGTATTTAGGTGCATCAGTGGATCGGGGTTTATTTTTGCTATTAACAAGTTATGAAATTTTATATAGTCAAAAGCATTGTTAATCTTTTCCTTTAAGCCACTGAGCCTTTACATTTTAAATCCTTTAGGTATGCAGTCTGCAGGATTACATAAATAGGTATTTATATATTCTGGTACCTTAATGGTTTCTTTTTTTGATCAAAACTTTGAAACATCCGGAATTTATTTTCGTGTAAGTTATGGGTATAACACTCGAACTTGTTTTATTCAAATGACAATATACTTACTGCCAATCATATTTTATTGAATAAACCATTTAATAAATAGCTGATTTTTTCCCTAATATTTTAACTGCCACCATTAACATATACCAAATTATGATATATACTTAACTCAGTTTCTGGATTTTCTTTTTAGTTTTTATGGATCTGTCTGACTACTTTGGTACCATACCACAGTGATAATTTCATTTCGAATACGGTAAGTTGATCTCATTACTCATTTTTCTGGGTCTTTTCATAACTATTCTGACATAATTATTCTTCTAAATGAACTTTAGAATCATTTGGTCAAGTTCCAAACAAAAATCTCATCAAATTTTAATTGGGATTGCATTAAATTTATAAATTAATTTGAGGAGAAATGACATCTTTAAAATATTGAAGCTTCTAACCCAGAAACATAGAATGTCTCCTGATTTATTTACATCTTTTATGTCCCTAAGTTAAGTTTGTAATGTTTCTAAGACAGATTCTTATTAAGATTAGTCCCTGTTATTTTATATTTTTGTTGCTATTATTAATATGATTAATTTTTCTTTATGTATTTTTAAATAGTCGTTTCTACTGTATAGAGAAGCTACTGATTTTTATGTTAATTTGGTAACTGGATACTTGTTTCGTTGTTGCATCACACTCTGCATTCCATTTTGGGATTTCAGACCTTTTAAATAATTCTTTAATGTGCATACATTAAGATTTACTCTTTGTGCTATCAAGTTCTATGGGTTTTAGTAAATGTACAGTTTCAAGTATCCCCAATTATAGTATCATACATAATAGTCTCATTGTACTAAAATATCTCCTGTGCTTCTCCTGCTCAATCCTACCCTCTTACCCCTCCCCCAGCAAACACTGAACTTTTGACCAATGCTATAGCTTTTCCTTTCCAGAAGGTCGCATAATTGGAGTAATATAGTACACAGCCTTTTCAGACTGGCTTCTTTCACTTAGCAATATACATTTATAATTCATCCTTGTCTTTTCATGGCTCGAGAGCTCATTTCTTTTTACTGCTGAATAATACTCTATCCTATGTACCATGGTTTATTTATTCATTCACCAATTGAAGGATACCTTGGTTACTTCCAATTTGGGGTGATTATGAATAAAGCTATTATAAACATTAGAACATTAATGTGCATATTTTCATGTAGACTTGAGGTTTTTTTTTTTTTTTTTTTTGAGACAAGGTCTCACTCTGTTGCCTAGGCTGGAGTGCAGTGACATCATCACAACTCGCTGCAACCTCAAACTCCTGGGTTCCAGTGATCTTCCTACCTCCTCAGCCTCCTGAGTAGCTGGGACTACAGGTATGCATCACCACACCTGGCTAATGACATAAGTTTTCAAATCAATTATGTGAATACCTAGAAGTGTAGCTGTTGAATAGTATTGTAAGGCTATGTTTTGCTTTATAAGGTACTGCCAAACTGTCTTCCAAATTGTGCCTTGCATGCTCTCAAGCAATGAATAAAAGTTCCTGTTATTCCACATCCTAAGCTAGCAAATGGTATTGTCAGTATTTTTGAATTTTAGTTATTTTAATAGAATTGTAGTAGTATCTCATTGTTTTAATTTGCAATTTCCTAATGACGAATGATGTTGGACATCTTTTCACATATCTGTTTGCCACCTGTGTCTCCTTTTGTGAGGCTTCTGCTGGCAGTGAAGTGACTCAATTTTTGTTTGCCTGAAAAAGTCTTTATTTCTCCTTCTCTTTTGAAGGATAGTTTTACTACCTATAGTATTCTAAATTGATGTTTTTTTCTTTCAACACTTTAAATGTTTCACTTCATTCTTTTTTTGATTGCATGGTTTCTCACAAGAACTTTGTTAGAATTTCTACTTCGTTTTTCTATAGGTAAGGGGGTTTTCCCCCTCTGGTTTCTTTTGAGTTTTTTTCTCTTTGTCTTTGGTTTTGTGCAGGTTGAATATGTCCTGGTGTAGATTTTTCACTATTTATCCTTCTTGGTGTTCTCTGAGCTTTCTGTTTCTGTGGTTTTATGTATTCATTAATTTTTGGAACTTCACAGACATTATTATTTCAAATATTTCTTCTCTGATTTCTTCTTTTTCTGATATACCAACCATGTATATATTGAACATTTTGAAATTGTCTCACAGTTCTTGGATGCTTTCTTCTTTTTTCATTCTTTTTTCTCTTTGTACTTCAGTTCAAGAAGTTTCTATTGACATATCTTCAAGCTCGCTCATTCTTTCAACCATGTGTCCAGTCTGCTGATGAGCCAAAGGCATTCTTCATTCCTATTAAAATGATTTTTTTATTTCTAGTGTTTTCTTTTGATTCTTTTTTAGAATTTATTTCCATTTTTCTGCTTACATTACCCATCTGTTCTTGAATGTTATATACTTCTTCCATTAGAGCCCTAATACATTAATCATAGTTATTTTAAATTTCCTGTCTGATAATTTCAATATCTGTGTCATATCTGAATCTGTTTCTGATGATGCTTGCTTTGTCTTGTTAGACTGTGTTTTTTTCTTGCTTTTTGGTTTGCTTAGTAATTTTTTGCTGAAAGTCAGGCATGTTATACGTTAGAAGCTGAGATATATAGGCTGTAGTTTGAATATTCCTGCTAATCTGGCTAGGAATTGGGCTATGTTTATTTAATACCAGTGCTAAAGGCGTCAAATTCCTCTTGTGTTCTTATTTTTGTGTCTCTTATTGTCTTTGGGTTTCCTTATGACTGCCTTCTCAACAGAGTCTGCTTTGTACAGCTCTTTGAGCTATAATTCCTTGTTATTATACTGGAGCCCTGTTAGAGTGGTCACGCAGTTTGGTGGTGCTAGTGTGGGGGGAGTTTTCTATGATCTTACCATTAAATCTCGGTCAGTTAGTGGGGCTGTGTTCCTAGCTGTGACCTTCATAAGTGTATCTTAGATTTTTCTCACTGTTTATGAGAAACAGGAAGGCTAGAAGTGCCTGAAGTGGGAGCAATGCCCTTCCCCAGGTTTGATAAAAGGCTCTGGTAAAGTCCTTCCCCCCTGAGAGGAGGCCTTTGTTACAGAGAATCCTCAAGGTGTTCAAAATAGTTACTTTTCCTTCCCAGTGGTGGCCAGAGGCAGGAGATCTTTTTTTGGTTCATCCTGAGTATCTTGCAGTTTCTGGAGGTCTATGGGAGCATGTTGTGATCCCTAATATTGCAGCCCCCAGGAGTTTCTCACTCTTTAACTAGTTAGTTCTCAGCCTCCAGAAATTCATTAAAATTACCATTTTACTCTTCCTACCAGTTATTGATTCCAGCAGCTTCTGCTCTGCTTCAGGTAAGCTGATCTCAGCGGTGATGTTCTGGATTCACCTGTTTCTCCAGGTCTTGGGGCAGCAGTTTTCCCTGCAATGTTATTCCCTGAGGGATCTAAAAAAAGTTGGCCATTTTCACTTTGTCCAGTTTTTTTCTTATAAGGATGGGTGTGGCATCTTCCAAGCTCTTTATACATCAGAAGTAAAACCAAAGTCTCTACTCCGTTTTTTTAAGCTCTTCCTGGGTCAGGTTTTTTTTTTTTTTTTTTTTTTGAGACAAGAGTCTCACTGGGTTGCCCAGGCTAGAGTGAGTGCTGGGGCGTCAGCTTAGGTCACAGCAACCTCAAACTCCTGGGCTCAAGGGATCCTCCTGCCTCAGCCTCCCGAGTAGCTGGGACTATAGGCAAGCGCCACCATGCCCGACTAATTTTTTCTATATATTTTTAGTTGCCCGATTAATTTCTTTTTATTTTTAGTAGAGACGGGGCCTCGCTCTTGCTGAGGCTGGTCTCAAACTCCTGAGCTCAAACAATCTGCCTGCCTCGGCCTCCCAGAGAGCTAGGATTACAAGCGTGAGCCACCGTGCCCGGCTCCTGGATCAGTTTTTTATCCAGATGTCTAAATGTTTTCCCATGGAGATGTAGGGGATATTATTAGTTATTTAAAATTCTTTTGTTTTACCCCTTTTCTCATTTCTAATGTCAAACATTTTTATTTTCTATCTTTTCCCCCCTGATTTGCATTTCCAGAGGGGTATCCGTATTATTGAATGAAAAACAAAAAAACTTGAATTTGTTCGTCATCTCTGTTTTCTTCTTTAGTCTCTTATTTTATATTCCTTCAGCTTTTCTTAGGTTTTATTTGCCACTTATGTTTTCTCTCCTTAAGTTGGATACATAGCTAGTTTGATTTCTTTCATCATTGTTTAAAAATCTGTAAAACCGTTTACTCGCTGTTTTTGCATTCTGTAAGTTTTCGTACTTTTTACTGCAATATTATTACTTTTAAAATAGTTTATAATTTCAGTTTTAACTTCCTCTTTGAAAAAGAAGTTATTTTGGAGAGGAGATTTTTGTCTTTCATTTCCAAGTGAATTTAAGTTTTTCCTCTTTACCTGTTATGTTAATGTCTAATTTTATTGCACTGCATTGTCAGAATGTAGAATGTATAGTTTCAAATCTGGAAAATTTGTTGAGGTTTTTTTTTTATGGCCTAGGATTAAAGATGTTTGTGAAAATGTCACCAACTTTGGAAAGTAATGGATTTTCTGTTTGTAGTACATACAACTTTCCATTTAGAAAATTTTTTAAATTATTTTATTTCAGCATATTATGGGGGTACAAATGTTTAGGTTACATATATTGCCCTTGCCCCCCACCCCAAGTCAGAGCTTCAAGCATGTCCATCCCCCAGACGGTGCTCATTGCACTCATTACGTGTGTATATACCCACCCCCTCCTCCCCTCTCCCGTCTGCCCGACGCCCGATGAATGTTATTCCTATATGCGCACTCCATTTAGATATTTAAAGCAACTTATTCAACTTATTTTTTATTTTATTCATTTGCTAATTTTTTGTGCTATGAAACAATGAGACGTGTCTTTAAATCTGTCAGTACAATAGTACTTTCATCAATTTCTCTTCATAATTCTATCAGCTTTTTAAAATATTTTAATGCTCTGTTATTTAGTAGATTAACCTTAGTAATTATAATAATTTCATTTTTGATTATATTGTCTAATCAATATTAAGTAACATTCTACTTCCTTTATGTATTGCTGCATGAATTTTAATTTGAGTTCTTTCTAATAGTACTACAGACATTTCTGCTTGCTTTTTTTGCATTTCTTTAGTATAATTCTACTCCTGTGAACCTTTCTCGATCAACCTAGTTTTAGAACATCTTCTATAAACAGTACATAGGTAGCTTTATATGTTTTGCATATATTTATGTTTTCCAAAATTTTTCATTGATCAGGAAAATATCCTCTCTATTTTATTCTGATACTGATTATATATTTTTTTTTTCTTAAAGCATATTGAACTTTTACTTCTCTACCACAGTGACACACATCAGGATTATCTATTGATTCTTTTACCCCATCCTCACCCATAAACCTTAGTAACCATGAGGAGAGGGATTGAATCTTTAGTGTCTTCCACAAGTCCTGGCACATAAATAAAGAATGATTTGTTTAAACATTGAAGCCTACATGCTTTTACTTGCTATTTTTCCATCATATTACACATGTTTGTGATAGAATATTGGCTTTTAAATCCAGATGTTAAAAATCTACTTCCACAATACATTATACCTGTACCCATTTAAGAATTGTTTTCTAAAATTAGCCTTATGCTTTATATTCACCTTTTGCAAGTATTAAAATGCTAACATTTATTTTTGGAAGGCTACCATATTTATCATCCATTTCTTTCTTATTACATTTTTTGCATAAATAAGAGCTTCATTTTTCTTAATTTCTCAGACAGGTAGAGAATTGCTTGAGATTTTTTTTTTTTTTCTTAAAGACACGTGGTTGTTTTACTTTCTGAGTCATTTTTCCTGACTTAATATATGGACAGTTTTTCCTGGTTCAGAAATTTTTGATCACGATAATTTCCTTTCAAAATTCTATAGACATTGCTCTATTATCTTCTGGCATTTACAGTTGCAGAACAAAAAACTGTTGGCAACTTAATTATTTTTATTTTTAAAATAAAAATTTTATTTTCCTCTCCTTAACTATTTATAAAATTGTTTAATTGGGTTTTATTTTTTTCACCTCATGCATAATGATCATTTGAAGAGACAAGTAGTTCTGTAAGACTTGTACTAATAACTTAACAAAACAAAATATAATAATATACCCCCATCCTGCTCCCATGTACTGTAGCACCAAGGCCACAGTTTTTCAACATTTTTCAACATTTTTCAACATTTTTAACTGATTTTTGAAAATGTATTTTTCTAATTCTAAATTGCATGTTTATACTGCTATTTGAATTCTCAACACAATTTAACCAATTTTTATTTTAGTTTCTTCCTAGCACCATCCACTCAGCTCCCATCAGTATGGGGGCTACTGATTCCTGGGGGTTGGAGTGTTCTGGGGAGGGAATTGTGTTCCAGCCTTTCCTGCTGGCCCTGTGGGATCCTGCTTTCCCCAGTCAGCTGTGTGAGTTACACTCCTCCACCTACTTCTCAGCTGCCCAAATTTTGTTGCTACTGTCATTCTCACTATTTTTCTTTGCCATTTTCAGTTATTGTCTTAAACATTTTTTGACTCTCATTTTACTGAGATTTCAAGAGGAAGTGAAACTAAAGCCATATGTTCAATTTGCCATTTTTGGCCAGAAATCCTCAGATTTTTTTTTAATCCTTGAAATTCAAATGTGTTATAAGGATATATTTAAAAACACATCTCCTTTTATAAGCTCTACCTGGGTGCTCAATGAGGGATCTGGTTCTACAAATCTAAACTTTTCCTTTGTGCAGGAAATTCTTCTGTTTTTATGTTGCTCTTTCATATGCTTCATTTCACTTTCTAGAATCCTGTTATAAAGGGATTATATCTCCTTGACCTGTTCTTCACTTCTGTCATTTTTTCCTCGTCATTTTCATCTGATTTAATTTCCTCTGAATTCTGGGATAATTATTTAATGACAATTTAATTTTCTGAAATATTTAATCAACTATCCACTACTTCATTGTATTTTTTAATGTTTTATAACCATATTTTTAATCTAGAATTTCTTTTTTGATCTCAGATGATCCTTTTTTGATAGACACATTGTCCTTTTAAATCTTAGAACATGGCTTATGATATTTTAAAGTTCCCCCTTAGTTGATGGAATATATCTCTTTCATAAGGGAATATTAGTTCTGATTCTTAAGAATGATCTCCTTATATTAGGACCAGTGAATCTTTTTATATGCCTTTGATATTTCTTTAACCTACTAATTTTTGAGAATTGAGGTATACTTGGGAAATGTACCCTTTTTGGAAGCCACTGGGAATCAGTGAAAGGCACAAAATCCTGGGACACTACATTATAGCTAAGAGAGAAACCATGATGGGGGACAGGATGAAAAAATGGACGTGGCCATATTATACCACCACTTTCTGCAGAAAATCACTCTAGCCCAGCCCCAGACCTGGTTGCTCTTAAACATGGCTGCCATTATGGTCTACTTATTTGAATGCCTTCTCTCCTTCATATCTGAGCTCTAGGCCCTGTCCTTTGACATTTTCTCTGGATAAATAAACTGTAATACATCTAGACAGGAGCATTAGTCAGTGTTAAAAAAAAATGAGTGTTCAAACTATGCAAAGACATGGAAGAAATTGAAATGCATATCACTAAGTGGAAAATGCCAATCTGAAAAGACTAAATATTGTATGAGTCCAACTATAAGACATAATGGAAATGTAACAGAGGTAAAGATATGGGGCAATGAAATGTTTCATGAGGTGCCTCTTTAAAACCCCCAGCCTTTTTGGGAATCAAAATCTGCATTCCTTCCTGAGACCAGTAATCAAAGGGGCAGAAAAAATGTTCTTTGTTTTCTAGTATCTTAAATCATAGAAGATGGCAGAACAGAATTGTCTGGACAAGGGTCACAAGATCATCATCGCCAGACATAAGGTCAAGCAAAACCACCAGTTATAGTTGAACAACAATAGCCCAAAGCCATGACGTGTGACACTGGTCACGTAGAAAATGTGGCCAATTGCCGAAAACCACCTTTTTAAAAAGCCCTGTATTTCTGCTTAAAGACAGGATGGCAGTCTTTGAGATGCTAGCCCTCCACTGCCCTCATTTGCCAGCAAGTTAATAAATTTCTCTTTCCTTGTCCTGAACCCACTTGTCCTCGTTCTTCATTCTCACTGATTCAGCCTCAGGGACAGGCACAAACTTTCTGTAACAAGAAATGGAAAAGCTATGGAGACAGTGTTTTCCAGGGTTGGGGGAAGAGAGAGATGAATAGTATTCCTACAGAGGATTTTTTAAGGCAGTGAAACTACCCTGTAATGATACTATATGGTGAATACATGTCATACATTTGTCAAAACTCATAGAATGTACAATAGAAAGAATGACTCCAAAGGTAAACTAGGAACTTGGGTGATGATGATGTGTCAGTGTAAGTTCCTCAGTTGTAACAAATGGACCACCCTACTGGGGGATTTTGATAGTGGGGAGATTATGCAGGTGTAAGGACGACTTATATGAGAAATCTCTATACTTGCTGCTCAATTTTGCTGCAAACCTGAAATTGCTCTAACAAACAAAGTGTATAAACTCATACACTGCCCCCCCCAAAAAATTATATTTGGAAACATTGCCCCTTGTTTGAATTGTCTATTTAGTTCCAGAAGCATAGTTTGGAATGATTTTGTTGATTATATTCTAAGGATATGGGACATTCTGATAGTGTTATTGGAAGGAGTTTGATCTCCTTGGATCAACAAATTTGTTGCTAAGTGAGACTGACCACACAGGAGGCGCCTGTTTGAGTCTACAGTGATTTCTTTACTGCTTCACCTTGTCTCTTTTTCAACACTTCCAAAATGATCCTCATTGTTAACAGTTCTAGCTACTAGGCCTGCAGGAGAGCTTGGTTCAGTTTGCATTATAATTCATTGCCATCCTTTGGGAATGTTTCCCAACAATCCTCATTAAAGCTGTTATTTACAGGTCAGATGGTAGAGAAATGATTACACATATTTAAGAACCCAAAATGCAGATCGTCAAATTATTCCGGTAGCTGGGGGAGGAGGAAAGTTGAAGGAAAAAAGGGAAGGAAGGAAAGTAGGGAGGGAGGGAGATTTCATAATGTCGTTTATTCCTTCCTACAAACAAGAAAACGGAGCACTAGAAAATTGAAGATTAAGTTCTGGGGTTTGATTTCTGAGCTCAAGACCAAGTCCTGGGCCTGCAGCTTGCCCCCTGTTCTTTGTTCTCTCCTTCCACAGAAATTTCCCTCTTTTTGTCTGAGGAGTTGGCAGAGGTAGGGCAATAAAGGGACTTGCCCTTGGGATGTCTCGCTGGCTCCTCTTCAAATAAAGTTTCAGTAAACTGGGTGGCTCAAGGCTTCAGCTTGCAGCAAGGAGGTGTTTGAATCTTGGTTCCACCATTTCAATCATGTCACCTGACTGCAAAGAGCCTCAATAATTCCTGCCGTCTCCAGGATTAACACCCCAGAATTAGGAGTCCTCAGAAACCACTTATTCTTGCAGGAAGAGGCAAGAAGGAGGAAACTGGAATTCAAAGAGGAATTCATCTGTGTCCTCTTGTAGCCCAACTTGGTCCAGACAAGAGGCGTCCTCTGACCCGAGGGCTGAGCTGGGCATGCCCCATGACTGTGTGCAACATTTCTCCTTGCTCAGCTTTCTTACTGCTGTTCCGCCCTTGCTCTGGTCTCATGTTCTCCTAACTTCAAAATCCAGCCCCCGGACCTCTGGACATAGAGCCTGCCCCGTGGTTTGTGGTGTTTGTGTCTCAGCTCTGCCCCGTGGGCTGTGCCTTAGACCATCTGACTCTTCCTTCCCAGGAAGTCCTTTGCACTCCAGTCCTGCCTCTCATGAGGCAGAGGCAGAATAAGCAGAGAGCAGGAAAGGCAAGTGCTCCTTTGAGCACATTCTCCAAAGGTAGAACCTTTCTGACCTCATGGCATAAGGAAAGGTAGGAAGAGGCTGTGCCACTGCCCTCACCTCCCAGCAGGGTGGGAGACCCGGTATGATTTCCCCAGGAGCCCAGTGCTCCTGGGGCCCACCTCTGCCAGTGACAGGGGAATCCAGACCCCTTCCTCCAAGTTACACCTGCTCTGAGAAGGGGAAGGAGAGGGTAAGAGGACTCTCTTCCTACTATGGCTACAAAACAGAGCCTGATGCTCTCCCCTCCCCCCACAGAGAGCACAGCTCTAAGAGGCGCCCTCACACCTGCCTGCATTTTAATTAATATCATCCCACCATCTATCAACAGCAAGTCAACATGCTTCACACCAGGGGAGAAAAACAATCCTCGCCTTGTCAGCCCTGCCTCTCCGGGAGCAGCTGAGGGTCTCAACTCCCCGACTCTCTGCCACCTCCTTTTCCCTGGGGGTTGTTGACAGGGTGCAGTGTGCCACAGAGATGACTTTGGCATCAGAAGGTGGCAGCATGGAAACGTGGCAGAATGGGTTGGGGCGACCATGGCCCAGCACAGACACTCTGTACCAACTCTGTGCTCGGGACGTTCCAATCCTCAAAGCAATACTCTGTGATGAGAATTGCCATCCCCAGCTTCACAGCAGGGGAACTGGGGTTTGAATACACGCAGGGACTCCCTGGGATTACACGGCTAACACAGGGCAAGGCTGGGCATTTGAATGCAGATCTGTCCCACAGATCCCTCAGGGTCTGTCTGCACTGCTTTCCCACACCATGCCCTTGGACGCTACTCAGCCTGCTGGACTTTAGTGTTATCCCAGATGATCAATGCCTTTTTCTCAGGCTTGAACTGCAGGATGAGAAGAGCTCTATCCATCAAATGGAGACAGGGAGTGGAAATAGGCAAGACCTCCGATAGGTGGCCCTTGTGTGGGAGCATGTTTGCACCTCATGCGCACACCCACAGTGTGTGTGGGAGTTGCAGCGGTATGTGATTGAGATCAGTCTCCGCGTCTGTCCAAGCACAACGAAACAGTGTGCATTGCGAGCATGCGTGCGCATGCTCCCTTCTAGCCTGGAGACAAGCGCTGTAGTGCAGGAGACCCAGATCCTCCCAGGCTGCCCCAGACTCAAATGTACCAAATCTCTCTGAGCCACTTTGCTCATCTGTAAACAGGCAATGAGGTGATGCGGTGACACAACATATGGAAAACCCAGTATGGAACTTGGCACATGGTAAGCACTCGATGAACTGTAGATACTAACTAGTTCTAAATTCACTTAATTACCCTGTCATCCATCTTTTCCACGAAGTCCAGATTTATTTGCTCCCTGGTAGTTTTGCAGTCTTCCAGCCTAAGAAGCAGTGAAAGAAGTATTTGGTCCTTAGCAGCTAATTCTTGGGGAACCCTCACCAAGTCTTAGGGATCCCTTCCTCCCTCCCAGGTGCTCACAAAGTCTGTGACTTTAAGAGGAGGACAGGAAATAAATATTGACCCATGGAAGGCTTCCTGCGCCTGTGAGAAAGAACCTCACTCCTTCTGGCTCCTCACAGGGATGTGAAGAGATGCCCTTCTCTGGGCCCAGCTCCCTCCCCTGCTTCTCTTGGTGAACCTTTAGGTTCTGGAAATTTTCCATCTGCTTTGAAAGCTGGCTTCTATCATCCCTATTAAAGAAAACCCCACTCAGCTGGGTCCTTAGCTACTTAGGAACAATTGTCCAATTTCCAGCCTCACTTCCTTTTATCACAGAATTGCCCGAGCAGGTGGTCCTCCTTGCGCCTCTCCTCCTTGCGGGATAATGCCTTCCTTTGTGCTCAGCCTGACAGGAGAGGCCCTCGAGAGGATGCTGCTGCCTGTGGACTCCAGGGATTGAGTCCTTGCCAGCCCTGGGATTTCTGTCCTTGGTGATTTCAAAGGAGGTGCTGGGCCTTTCCCAAAGGACATAGCCAGGAATGCAGGTCAAAGTGGGGCCCCCAGACAAGGCAGAAGTGGGAAACAGCAATGGGGGTGGGGGAAACTAGACTGTGAACCAGGATATCAAAAGTCAGGGAAGGAGGGAATCAACTGTGTCCTGGAGAACATCCATAGGTTTCCTGGTCCAGGTAAATGTGGCCAACTCCCTCTTCAAAGAATTGGAACTTAACCCCTATTGCCCCGTTACCTTTGTAGAGAGAATTCCAGTTTCTCAAATTTCACAATGATCTCTCTTCTTCTCTAACTTTTTTTTCTTTCCTGGATTCCCTTTGATCTAGCTCCCTTAGAAATAGCTTCTCAGTTCAAGGGTATAAAAATTCTTCCTGGAGTGGGGAAGCTATCACAGTTTCCCTTGACAGTGCCAAGATAGCTCTGCAACAGAGCCTGTGATCTGAAAGGACAAGGGCTGTCCAAACAGTGCAGGAAAATGAACTAGAACAGTGGGTAGGAAAAAAAGTGGTAAAGGTAATGGAAACAAGAACAAAGTACCTTCTCTTTCCACTGAACCAAGAGGCCTCTCGATATGGATGGTGGTGGTGGGAATGATGGTGGGAGTGGGGCTGGGACAGTGGCTGTCAGGGAGATACAATGGTGGAGACAAGAAAGGTGGTGACAATGGTGGTTTTGGGTTGGCAGCAGTGGCCATGGTGGTGAGATTGAAGTTACCGAGGATGGCGAGGGTGGTGTAGACCTATCATCTGGAATACTTTCCCAGTACGTGTCTAGTCGAGCCCTACCCATCTCACTGTATAATGGAAAGAATGGGGATTTAGAAGTCAGAATTTCTACTACTCTTGTAACCTTATAAATTTTGCCTTTTTGGTCCTTGATTTGCTCATCTATAAAATGTGTGGATTAGAGTAGGTGAATTCAAATGGTCCTGCCACTTTTTAAATTGTACATCTCAGGATTTCAGGCTTAGTTCTAGTCCTTTTTCCCAAACTCTCCAGGCCACAAATTTCCTGTTTCTCTGTCTTTTGAGAACACTTAATCTCTAAACCATCCTTTTGGTCATCAGCACCAACTACTATGTTTATTGCAGTGTCTTGGCCTTGGCATTGGTTTCCATATGGGCTATTTTTGGTTCAGTGCCTGGAATAATATCCACATATTATAGACATTCAATACATATTGGATATTTCCTAGGGATGAATATTTACTCAACTAACAGTTGCTGAACGTTCCAACATTCCAGGCCCTGATCTGGGTCCTAGGACTAAAAAGATTTGAAGGCACACTTTCTGATGGTAAAGACCCTTTTAGTGGAAGTAGCAGATGTGTAAACCATTAAATAAAGCACAATATCATAACGTACATGTGAACAAAATAAAATGGGCTTGCTGAGGAGGGGACCCAGGGAACACATAAGATAGCATGCAATGTTCTTAAAGTAAATCTTGAAAGATGATTCTTGTCTCTCCATTGACAAGGAGAAAAGGGAACCCAGGCAAAGAGAATTGAAATGCCATGTGTCAAGGGTGACAATGTCTACCTAGGGAATAGTGGTTTGACATGAAACCTGAAGCCTGACTGTGAAGAGAGTTGAACTGTATCCCCTGGGTTCTGTGGGAGGGTTTTAGGCAGGAGTCTCTAGCATTTTCAGGAAGGCCCTTTGATGGCAGAGAACAGAATGACTGTCGTTCAGCAAGATGGAGGCGGGAGGATGGGACAGGAAAATCTCAGGAGTCCAGGCTTTGTGAGGAGACCTGGCAGGAGACAGAGGCAACAGGGGGCAGAGGACAGAGGGCAAAACTCAGGGGGTCTTAGGAGGATGAATCTATAAAAAAATACAATGCCTTATTGGATCGAGAGAGTGAGGGGTAGGGAGAAATTTGGAATGGTTCTAAAAGTTCTTGCTAGGGTGACAAATCCTATTATAAAGGGTGTAGGGAAGAGGGTTGATGATGATGAATGGATGCAGGTATGACCATTTGTCTTTGAGTAATTGATCTTGGTGTCGTGGACATTTAGAGAGTCAACCTCTGTGTCTCCTTGTCCCTCCCTTGCCCAGATCTCAGCAGCTCATAAGTTTCTACTGACCAGAGCTCTGCTGAGGCCAGGAACAAGCCAAGAAAGAGAAAGCAGAGGGGACCTCACCCATCCAAAAAGTCATTGGTTTCATTTCCTAATGTACAAATGCCTGTGTCCCAATAAGACCTATAACCAATTTCCTTGCGAAGGCCCCCAAAGAGGTCTGAGCTTGATGGAGTTGAGTAGTGGGCTTTTTTTTTCTTTGCCTTTTTTTGGACTAAAAGCAATTTCCATTTTATGCCTTTTGTTTCTTCATCCAAGCAAATGCCGGTGGGATCTGGCAACCTGAGTTCAATAGCCAGTCCTTTTGGTCTTTCAAAGGCTATGAATGTAATAAGAGCACTCAACCCTTCTGAAGATATGCAAATCCGTGCATTTAAAAGATTTACATTCATCCTTCACAGGCCCTGAAATATAAATATGAAATACCCAGAACCTTGTCACTTCAGTAATAATTAAGCTGATGGCCTATTATGTTCGATTGCAAATCAATATAGTATCTTTTGGTGCCACTCGAGTTCTTGAGGGTTGGCGCGGGGCCAGCTCCAGTTATACAATTGAATTGCTGCAGCTGCCTGGGAAACTTCGCTGCCGTTCCCATTCAGGAAGAATAGGCGGGTAACAATGGTGACCAGCCTCCCTGCAGTAATTGTGTATGAGGACACATTTCCAATGGGGTTTTTGTTCAGCAGGTGCTGTTATTTTAGTTTAATTTGAATTCTGAAATATGGAGGAGAGAAGGAGACCAATCTTAACAGCATCTAACCTACAGCTGTTCGAAAGAGGCCAGCAAACAGCATATGTTGCTTAGATGGAAATCATAATTGCTCATTCTCCCTGGGATGTTGGCCCACCAACGTGGAGCCTCTGAAATTAGCCGGCATTTTTCCGGCATTTTCCTCGGTGGCGAGGCCTCTGCAGAGCTGGGGAAGAACTATTCTAGAGTGGCTTGCAACCCGGGAGGCTTTCGCTGCTGTGGTGTCTCCTCCTTCTCCTTCCTTCTTTCTCCTTCTTGGTCGGCTGAGATGAATCCAAGATGCTACACAAAGTGCATCCTGGGTTGGCTTCCCCACCTGAAGCCATGATGGGAGGCACGAGGAAATAGGCACTGGTGAGGGCTGGCAGCAGCCCCAGTGTCAGGCTCTCTCAGAGGACAGGGGGACCCACACCCCTAGGTCAAGGTTAGGGCTGCTGCGGGCAAGAAGAAAACTCCAACAGTAAGGATAATAGTGTCAGTACGAACACCCTGATCTGGATAAGAAATAGCATCCACACGGCATGCTTCCATCCACAAAGCACTTTCCCAAGCTCTGTGTTTTCATGTACGTCCTCACAACACTCCCTGGAAGGAGATGATAGTATTGTTCCATTTTGTAGAGAAGGAAGCCGAGGTGCAGGGAAGTCAAAAGACAAATCTAGAGCTAAAACTTGCTGGGATTGGAATGTAAGTCTTGCAGCTTAAAATCCCATGTCCTTTTCCCACACCAGCTGCCTCCTTTTTCTGTTCCAGTGACTTTTCAGCTCCCTGATTGGTAAGACAGATCTGCTTCTTTCAGCCTCCAAGCGTGTGATAATGAACTAAGCCTACAGATCTGATTCCCGTGGTCTTAGTTTTGGAAACTGATGTTCAAATGATTTGGGGGCTGGACTTAGGGAAAATCAGAGAGGTGTGGCATACTAGACGCCTAGCCTCCTTTTCTCCCCTCTTCCTCCTTCCCTTGCTTCCTTCCTCCCTCCCTTCCTCTTTCTCTTCCCTTCTTCTCCCTTCCTTCCTTTTTTCCTTCCAAACTTCCTAAGCCCCTACTGTAAAGGAGGCACTGGACTAGACACTGGGGGATGCAAAGATGAACAAGATAAATTCCTGGGTCTCAGCAAACCTAGTCTGGAAAAGATGAACCACTACAAATAGAGGAAACAGCTTGACTATTGCTGTATGGTTGGGATGTACAAAGTGCTCAGGTCCCAGCATAGACGAAGGCTTCACGGGGGAGGTGAGCACTGGGGTAGATCGTGAAGGATGTGCAAAACCCTTGCAAGTAGAGAAAGGGGGCAGGGATTCAGACCTGGCATGAGTCACTGGTCTCACCCTGTCATGGGGCCCAGTGTTAATAGGGAATGAGGGGGTTAAAGCTTGGAGAGAGGACTGAATAGCTAGGCCCCTTAGTGGCATCGTGTTCAGGGGCAGCAGCACTGGAATGAACATTTGGTGCAAGGGGTGACCTCAAGAGGACGAAGGAGGTATGTAGCAGGCATCTGGCCCAGATGTCCGTTGTCAGTCACTCCTGGCCTGGGAGGGTGGGGACTTGCTAGCTTGCCCTGAGCCTGGCTAGAGCAGTGCTTTAGCTCAGACACTGCTACCGTCAGAGCGTGGGTGGTTCCTAGAGCTCAGGGATCTGAGGCTCACAGTGGGCCTCTGCTCTCTGTCAGGAATGCTCTGCCTTCCCATTTTTGCCAGAGGCTATCACTGCCTCAGCCAAACCTTCATGTTCACCTCATCCTTGTTCTGGAATGTTCCTGCTGAGGGAGGCAGAGTGATCCTCAAAGCCATACCAGGGTCAGACTCAGCTCCAAACGGCTGCATATCTCATAGACCTACCCCACTGGATTCCAGAGTGGCTGCTAATCCCATGGGTAGGAGCAGACAGATGTGGGTCCTAGAAACGGGTCTAGAGAGTAAGATGGTGTTTGGGGGCAAGGCCTTGGAAGTCAGATTGGGACTGGAACCTTATATTGACACTTCTACCTGTATAACTGTCACTGAATTATCTCATCTGTAAATGGGAGACAATATAATTGATAGGGCTATTGTGATGTTTAAATCAGTTAACATATTTCTTTCTAATTTTTTATTTTTAAGTTTTTATTAATACACAATATTTGTACATATTTATGGGCCACATGTGCTATTTTGATACATGGATATTTAGGATATGCATCACCTTAAATATTTATCATTGCTTTGTATTGGGAACATTTCAAATCTCTTCTGGCTATTTTGAAATATAAATTATATTGTTGTTAACTATAGTCATCCTACTGTGCTATTGAACGCTTGAATTTATTCCTTCTATTTAACTGTATGTTTGTACCCATTAACCAACCTCTCTTCATTCCCCGCCACTCCCAGCACAGTGCTTGACACTTACAGCCCAATAAGTTTTAGCTGCTTGTAGTAGAAGCAGTAGTAGCAGGGAAGAAGTCATGATAATGTAGTAATAGTAGTAATGGGAATATAGCAACAGTCGTGGTAATGGTGGTGCTGGCGGTGATGGCGGTAGTAGTTACGGAGTGGTCATGGTAGTAGTTCAGCGGTAGTACTAGTAGTGGTCATGGCAGTCATGGAAGTAATATTAGGAGGCCCCACCACTTATCATCTTGGAAAAGTTTCTACACCTCATCTTAACCAAAGACTGGGGCAAATGCTATCTCTTTCACAGCTGTGATGATGTTAACAAACAATGCAATTCCACAGATACTCAATAAGCACTCTGAACATATGTGAAAGCACCTACAGCCCAAAATCTATCACATAGAATTTCACCAAACATTAGATAAGTTTAAATTTGAAATCCCTCATGGTCTAGGGAACCAGGTATTTTCCTTCACAATTCTTTCTTGCAGACAGAGCAAAGGCCTTGTAGAGGCAGAAGGCCAGACCACTCTAGTGTGAGCCATGTAGTGTGCTCCAAGGGTGGGGGCCACATCCCTCTTGCATCATGAGGTCCCTGGGGCCTAGGACCATGCCTGGCACAGCAGGTGTGTTAGTGAGGAGTATGCTTGCTGATTGAATATTTGTTCCATGCAGAAGAAATGAATGATGCTGTACTGCCTAAGTAAAAACCATGGAGATGCTAGAACGCTCTCTCCCACAGAGGAAGGTTATGATACTTTGGCTCTTAGTCTTTGGCTAGAACAGAAAGGAAGGAAACTCCACTCTGGGGGCTGGCTTGGATGGAAGAGCTTTGGGGCTCCCTTTGTGAATGTGGGAGAATCTGCTATGTAACAACTCCTCTGTCTCCGTATTTTCACTCTAAGCAAGCCAGACAAACCCAGGATATCCGTGGGTGGGGATTTATTTTGGCAGCTCAAGTGATGAAGGGAAGCCAAGAGCCTGGGGCTATTCAGTTAAACACCACATGTTAATCGCAATCTATTTTGCATAATCCCAGCAAACATTTTGATTTCGGGGAAAGTGTAATCCAAGAACAAGCAGCTTCTGTGAGAGGCCTATTCTTGGCACAGCTCAGTACTAAAGGAGGATGTATGTGAGGTCTGGGGAGGAAACCATTTGTCCAGTGCAGGCTTGATCAGCTGTGGAGCCTGTTCTGCCCACCAAATTATGATGTTGTGGGAGGATGGGACCCTTGATCTACCAATAGCTGGATATAGGGCAACTGCTCTGCCTCTGTAAATTTGACAGCGTGAGCACTATAGTTGAAATGAGTTCCCCCAAATCCCCAATATGACAGTGTTGGGAGGTAGGGCCTAATGGGAGGTATTTAGGTCTTGAGGGCAGAGCCCCTCCTGAATGGATTAATGTTGCTATAAAAGGGCTTGTGAAAATGGGTTCACTCTCTTCTGTGCTTCTGCCAGGTAAAGGCAGACTTTGTCTCTCTCTTCCCCTTCTATGTTCCACCATGTGAGGATGCAGCACGAAGGCCAACACCAGATGCCGGCACCTTGATCTTGAACTTACCAGGTATTCAGCCATAGTAATTAAACACATAGAGATGTAATATTCTCACACACAAAGATACCTGGAGGCAAGCTATGAGAAAGCAATTTCTGTTCTTTATAAATTACCCAGTCTCAGGTATTCTGTTACAGCAGCACTAAACAGACTAAGATCATGGGCATTGAAACCTGTTGAAAAAAGAAAAAAGGAGAAAGGCGAAGTGACCTCTAAGAAAACGGTGAAGATGCCCTGCATGAACGCTTGCACTGCTAGGCCCTGAGGGGCTGCGGTCATGACGGTGAGGTTTCTGAGCGCACGTGTTTCCGACAGGAGCACACAGCCTGCTCAAGTCCCGGGGCCGCGCCCACAGGCCTCGGGGTGGCAGAGGTGGACCCTGGCGGCTCTGGGAAGAGGCTCCGAGGTGCTGGCCCTCTGCTGATCGGTCTCTGCTGCGTGTGCCCATCCTCCACCCCAACCTCTCCTCTTCACAGAGAGCCAATCATGAACGGGTCTATTGGCAGGGGGGGTTACCGGCCAATAGGCACACTATTTCCTTAGGGGAGACATATATATGTCCCAGTTACAGCATTTTCACATTAAGATGACTTTAATATCACCTACCATTTCCCTCTATTCTCCTCACCATGCACAGACACACACGCACGCACACGCACACGCACACTCCCTTCCCCCTCCCCCCCACCAGACGCTCATCCCATTTCATAGGTGGAAAAACCCAGTTGCGCGGTGGGGGAAGTGCTTTGTCGGAGGATTCACAAGTCAGCATCAGACAGAGCCCGGCTCTCACTTACGTCTTCCCGCCCCAGACTCGCTACTCTTCATGCTCTACACGGCGCCTCCCACACTCAGACGCTCTTCTTTCTTAATATTTAGGAAGCGTGGCGCCTCCAAATCATCTGTATTTTCCCAGAATGATTTTTGCTTGTATCTAGTAGCCCGAAAGTAATGTTAGCCCGTGAGATAAATCGTCACGGGTCCAACATAAAGGGGATGCTGTTTTCATGAGCTTGGAGGAAATTAGGCAACAGGATTAAAAAACACGTGTGTGTGTGTGTGTGTGTGTGTGTGTGTAGTATATGTGTAAATATATATGTAAAAGGATATATAGGTATATATAAAATATATGTAGGAAGTTATATATAATAAAGGCATGATACATAATATCTTATATATGTATTAATAATAATATGTTAACTTCTTGCTTATTTGATATGGGTTTGTGAGTATGGAGTGAAAAGCTTGAAATGAAATTCTGATTCTGCCAAGATAAATGATTTGTGTATAGTCAAATTTGTGTATCATCAATTTCTCCCAACTTTAATTTCCTTATATTTAAATGATGATACCTACTTCTTAGGGTTGTGGTAAGGGTCATATAAAATCATGCACTATATTAGGAATGCTTTTGGCTTTAGACAGAAATATTCAGCCATAGTGATTTAAACACATAGAGATGTAATATTCTCACACAAAAAGATACCTGGAGGCAAGCCATTGCTAGTGTTAGCTCAGCAGTTCCACTCAATGTGAGCTGATGCCTTTGCACTTCTCTTTCCCTCTTC
>CAUYSK010077983.1:0-10747 GCA_963575035.1 Avahi laniger | reverse complement strand
GCCTCAAGCAGTTCTCCTGTCTTGGCCTCCCAAAGTGCTAGGATAATGGGGGTGAGCCACGGCACCTGGCACAAAGTTTAAAACTTTGGGATTTATAATTGATGATGAACCAAAAAATTAGTTTATTTTTATCGTTATAGTAATTTGAGATATGTTTTCTACTGGAATTCACTGCCCACTTTTCTGCCCACATAAATTTCTCAGGGACTGAGGACTAACAAGGAAATCATTTTAAGTTTGTCTTTATTTTGCTTTTACTAATGGTCCTTCAAGATCATTCTTGTTCAGGTTTTTCTTCTAAATAATTTTTTTCCAGTAACTAGAAGGAAATAACATTAAGAAACAAAAGTAAAAAAAAAAAAACTGGAATAAAACGTATGTGTATATATACATAAACATATATACATACACAGATATACATATATCTATATATAATAATCAAAGAATGAAAATAAATCAATACAAACTGCATTTTTTTGAACATGTAGCAGTGTGGCTTTATTTTCAGATTCTTCTTGTGGCTTTTTTTAATTTAAAAAGAATAAGCATTATTTATAGTCTGTGAAAAAATCAGAGATGTAGAGAGAAATGTAATCACCTACGAACCATTATAAATACCGTGTTGCATTTCTGTCCAGTGTTTATCACACACTTGCTTTGAATTCTGTGAAAATCCCTTTGATGTCAGTTTGTCCACACCTGGTTGACAGCTTTATGGGTAAATTCAGCTTCCTGTAAGAATTCCTAGAGTTGAGTTTGCTTTGCTTAGGTTTGAAGTACACTATAAACTGAACAGTAGCAGGATATGAAATAGTTGAATTACATAGGTCTTAGATGTGTGTTGATAAATAGGGTACCCCCATTGATTTTACTTCTAGCTTAAAGTCAACATCATCTGCATTTAATTGAAAAGACCCCTAGTGTATTATTTGGATACACTATAAAAGACAAGCTTACCTCACATAAAATGTTTAGGGGTCTCCTAAGAGGAAGCCTAGCTTCTGCACAACTCCTTAGCCAGTGGGAGGTTTACTTTAAAACCTTCGGTGGTTTCTAGAGCTTCATCACCATAAACACAGCTTTATACAGTCTAACTTCCCATTGTTTTTTTTTGTTTGTTTGTTTCTGCTACTCTATGTAAACACAGATTAGTGACCTAGAATTGGTATCAGTAGAACGAAATAAGCTATTTCATTGCAAAATTATCTAGAATGCTTATGTTTTATCCGATGTCAATGGAATAATTCCTACTTTTTTATGGAAGTCAATAAATGAGGAAAAGAGCCCAGTGGTTTGCTTAGGAGCATACTCACTGAGAAGAAAATGACTCTAACTCAGAGAGGTTGCAACAGCACAGCTGTACATAGATGGAAGGCGTTGATGGCTGCCCTGTTTAAAGATAACCTGCCACACGATGTTTTGAAGAACCTACGTGCCATGAATAGTTGTAAATGCTTTATAAATATTGATTAATCTTCCTGAAAATACTATGTGGTAATTATTATTTTATTCATGAGACAAGAATATATGAATACAATAAAAATGGCAGTAATGTAGTAATCATATATACTTTTCTACCCTCTCCCATCTTGAAATTGACTCCCCTCTGTATAATCCCAGCAGCATCCAAACATTAATATTCGTTATTACAGAGAAAGAGAAAGAAACATAGGTGCTTTTCTCTTATGACAAAAGAGGGATGAAAGAAAAAATACATGGATGCACTGGTTTTTGAGATCTTATTTAAAATTCTTCTCCAGGTTTTTATTCATAATTTAAAATATAGTCTTAATTTATCTGATATTCACTAGTTGAACAAAGTGTTGCTCTCTCTTGTTTCATAATAAAATTGTTCATTTTTGTCAAATGACTTTTTTACATTTTTAAGCTATATGTTATCCAGGTTATTAACTACAGAGGTGTCAAATACTAAAACCTCTATTAAAAATAACTAGAAAATAATGTAATATTTAATACATCCCTGTAATTTTAAAAACTTTGCTTGTGTTCTTAATTAGGAAAAAAGTACAGGCTGGGCGTGGTGGCTCACGCCTGTAATCCTAGCACTCTGGGAGGCTGAGGGGGGAGGATGGTTTGAGCTCAGGAGTTTGAGACCAGCCTGAGCAAGAGCGAGACCCCGTCTCTACTAAAAATAGAAAGAAATTAGCTGGACAACTAAAAATATACAGAAAAAATTAGCCGGGCATGGTGGCGCATGCCTGTAGTCCCAGCTACTCGAGAGGCTAAGGCAGGAGGATTGCTTGAGTCCAGGTGTTGGAGGTTGCTGTGAGCTAGGCTGATGCCACGGCACTCTAGCCCAGGAAAAAGAGTGATAATCTGTCTCAAAAAAAAAAAAAAAAGTACAAATTGATTTGATTTGAAGCACACTCCAACTAATACTCTGTGATTTTTATTTCCTTATATAGATTCCAGTACCAATCTAGGTAATAGAGAAACCTTACCATTTCTACTGAAGAAAATATATTAACATTATAAAATCATAACTAAAAAAACACAGACATTTGATTTTTGCCTTAGAAAATATATATTAATTAATATATTAAAATATATCATGTTTGGAGCTCCATATTGCACTCTTTATGAAATTTGCCAGATTATCAAATAGAATAATCAGTTTTAAAGATGGAATTCATATACAATTTAATTGCTTCTTTATTTCAACCAGAAAAATAATAAAAGAAGTCTAAACTAAAATTGATTAATTTCACATATTTTTACATTTTGAAGTTTTATGATTTAATTTTAAAATCATTTAATATTATTTTAAAATTATCAATACATTATATAGGACATCTAATAAAGTTTTGGATCTGGGCTGCCTAGGTAAGAACTTGTCTACAGCTTAGAATTTCATAGACATAGCAAAAGTACTTAATACATTTTGCTTTTTGGAAACTTTATTTTCAGAGGCTGATATCATACAATAATATTTAAATTTTTTATTGCAAGCCTTCAATGTGACAAAATAGTCTGATTATTGGAAAACAGAGGTGAGAAAAAACTAACACAGGCCTTGTACTTATCCAACATAGGCTTCTCCCTGAAATCAAATTCCTGACAATATGTATCAATAGATTATTTTTGGAGAGAATTTTTTTTTATTAAGGTGAAATTCACATAACAAAATACTAACAATTTGAAGCGAACAAATCATCAGCATTTCATACATTCACATTCACATTGTACATAATAAATTCACAATGTTGTGCAATTATCATCTCTATTCCAGTTCCAAAACATTTTTGTAATCCCAAAACCAAACTTCTTACCCATTCAGCCGTCACTTTCAATTCTTCCTGACCTCAGATCACGCAACCATCATTCTCCTTCTGTTTTTATGGATTTACCTATTATGGATATTTCATAGAAATAGAATCATACAGCATGTGGCCTATTGTGTCCAGCTTCTTTCACTGAGCATTAGGTTTTCAAGTTCACTCACACTGTAGAAGATATCCTTTATTCCTTTTTCATGCCTAGGTGACATTCCATCCTATGGGTATGCCACATTCTGTTTATCCATTCTTCCATGATGGACATTTGGGTTGTTTCCACCTTTTGACTGCTGGGAATAGGCTACTGTGAACATTTGTACACAAGTATTTGTTTTTCTATTTCTTTTCTAATTGATGCATAATAATTGTACATATTTATGGGATACATATAATATTTTGATACATGCATACAATGTGTAATGATCAAATCAGGGTATTTATGATACCCATCCCCTCAAATATTTATTGTTTCTTTGTTTTGGTCACATTTCAAATCTTCTCTTCTAGCTATTTTGAAATATACACTAAAATTTTGTTAACTATAGTACCCCACTGTGCTATTGAACACTAGGAATTATTCCTCCTATCTAACTGTATTATTTTATATAGAGCTTCTTTTAGGCAAGTGAACATAAGTCCCACTTTTTCCTGCTGATGCTAAGAAACCGTGCTCTCAGATCAGAATTTTATAAAGGTTTAGAACTAGAGAAATGAATATGTCTTTCTTGTTTTGATATTTGTTCCATTCTTGCAAGGGGAAAATAAGATCTTTGTCTCATTCCCCTGAAGTGAACACCCCTGCATCACCTTTTCTAGGACTACCAGAAACTACAACCTCTCCAAAATGCACACATACACTCATTTGAAATGTAAAATAGCCACCTCATTCATGGTAGAATATTTGCATCTCGGATGCCACAATTAAAGTCTATCTCTAACAGAGCTACAACTCTTCATTGATTATGGTAGTCTACATTTTGACATCCATGGCATATTGGATATTCTTTGAAAGTAAGATCCACTCTATAGTTTGCCTGCAAATTCAAGTTCACAGTTCTCCTGGTTAAAATAGTCTAACAGTCAGTTCAACCAAGTATAATAAGGTGGAACAGAATACAATCAAAGGCAAAAAAGAACAGCTTCTCAGTTCTTTTTTCAAGTTGACAATACTGATGTTTATAATTTTACTTTGCTGTCCTCTAATTGATAAGCCTTTCCATGGCACATTAGACCAAGCCAGAGAGAGTCTAACATCACTCTAACATCACAGCTATATGATGTGGTTGTATGTGTGTGACTGTGCTTTCATTCCTGGTGCTATGGCTTCTGGGTGACATGATATACAGCAACAAAGGTAATCAAGAAACTTTACCATGATTCCATTGTCTCATATATTCAAACAAAAAGAATCATTGAATTTGTACCATATTGTAGACTCTTCTATATAATTTTAGCACTGACAGAACACACTTCCCAACATACACAACCAAATATACACTGAGTTACTTACTGGGAAGAGTATTTAAACATATATTCTCATACTGGAAACATAGATATAAATTGAAGGTAGCAAAAAAATGTTTACTAGGTATAAATTGAACACAACATAAAAAATGTTTACCAATTGATATATAAAGTCTTAAGTATCCAACAGACTTTTTCTAAAGTTTTGCACCCCTATATTCAGCACACAAATGTCATAGAATAACAACAGTGGATAGGAAGAAGATTCATAAAAATAAATTTAACAGAAATGATTTCTTTTAGCCCCAAGAACATATGGCTTTGAAATTTAATAATGGTTTTATATTGTAAAAAATCCATTTTTTTTGGAAACATAACAGCAATAGATATTAATTGCCATAGGCACTTCAAAAACTTATCTTCCCACGTTATCTACTGTTTTTTTATCATCCTATATAGTACAGCTTATTAAGTAACACTTTTTTAATTGTATAGAAGCAGAATTTCTTAGATTCAGTTGGATACACTCAAAGTAAGTTAGCCTCTAACTACAAAAGAGGTCCTTTTATTTTAACTTGATAAACTGTCTTCTTTACTAGGTAAGCACTTTAATAACAGAATACGCTGCAGCAGTAATCAGGACCTTCTTTTCTCCAGGAAAATGGATTTTGTCTTTGTGATGGTTAATTTTATGTACCCATGTGGCTAAGCTATGGTGCCCAGTTATGGGGTCAAATGCCAGTCTAGATGTTGCTGTGAAAGTATTTTTTACATATAATTAACATTAAAATCAGAAGACTTTGAGTAAGCAGATTACCCTCCATAACGGGGTGGGTCTCATCCAATCAATTTAAGGTCTAAGAGAAAAGACTGAGGTTTCCTGATTTATTCAATTGCAAATTTGTTTATGAGCTTTATATCTCACACAATGAAAGACTACCAATTTATTATATCCAGATAGAATATTCAGAAAGAAATAATCTAAGAACAGTATTTGTTTATGTAAACTATATATACAAAACACATTTAGATAGAAATTTATATATTTTAGAAATTGCAATTTTTAATATACAAGCAGTTACTTGAATTAATCAAAGTTAATAAAATAATCAGATTTTAAAATAATAAAAAGTAAACTCTATTAGAATATATTTTCTCCTTTGGAATCCTCAGAATAAAAGCATAGCTTATATGTATATATGATTTTGTCTGAAGCAACTGTTATAATAAAAATATTTTAATATTGAACTAATTAAATTAATTTGGAAAGAATGGTTCTACAGATATGAAGATAATTTATTTTAAAATGGCAATAAGACATATTTAAATCATATTTAAAATGATTTAACTGAAATGACTAGATCATTAAGGCAGATGCCAGTTTTATTACCCAAATAAATGCAATGATTCTGCCTTTCATTCTTTATGTGTGTCTATACAGATGTGTGTGCATGTATGTTTGTATACACACTAACAGATTAAGTAAGTAAAGAAATTCAAACTATCATGCACAAATATCACTAAAAATCTTGATAAAGAAACAAAATTCTGGCAAATACTTCCATTTTTTCCCCCAGGTTTATTAAGGCTGGAATGGAACTCAGGGATCTAAACTGTAAACAAATGTTTAGATGTTATATGATTAGTGTTTAGATAGTCTTTGAAACATACTTTGAGAAATACTTTTACACAGTGAAAATATCCCTGTCTTTAATGTGCAATGTAATTAAATGGCAGGCGAGAAAGTATGGACATTTTTACTTTATCAAATAATTCTATTTATTCCACACATATCTTTGATCATCGTGGATACATTCATACATTCCTTCTTCAATCCTTTTGTTCATCAGACAGCTTTTGAGTGCCTACCATTTTGCAAACGTCTTGCAAAATATAACAGATAATATTATACTAATACTAATATAATAGATAAGATGAAGGACAATATTCTGTGGTCCCCAAGTACGGGTCCACGGCCTGTTAGGGACTAGGTCACAGAGCTCCGCTGACCACCTCCTCCCTGCCCTCCCCTCCCTGTCCCCCCCACAGGAAAATTGTCTTCCATAAAACCTAGCAAAAGGGGTGGGGGTGGGGGCTGCACAGTAGGAGGTGAGTGGTGAGTGAGCAAGACGAGCTTCATCTGGATTTACAGCCACTCCCCATGACTTGCATCACTGCCTGAGCTCCTCCTCTGGTCAGGAGAAAACTTGTCTCCCATGAAACCCATCCCTGGCGCCAAAAAGGTTGGGGGTCGCTGCTGTAGATAATATGTTTTAGTTACTTAATGCTCACAATGCCATAAAGAAACTTAATTGCCTCCTAAAAACCCTATGTACAGTCACATTGGTGGGTAGAGCTTCAACACAGTAATTTGAGGGAAGCACAATTCAGTCCACAGCAGTTTGTATACCTAAGCTGGCCTATTTACACATCTAACACTGTACTGGGTACAGCTGGAAGGCTGAGCATCTGCGCTGCTGGGATAAATGACCTGCTATATCTCTCTGTGTAGTCTTAGGGCTTCTCCCTCTCCACACTACATTTCCACAGTCTTTCTGACAGGGCAGACAGACATTTACATGGTAAGTCAATGCTCTTAAGGTAGAAAATTATGTATCTATTATACTATCTTAAGATTTAGGACTACAAATGGCACAGAATCCCTTCCGTTTCATTTTATTGTTTAAATTGATTCATAGGGCCAGCTCAGACTTAATGTAGGAGAGAAATATACAAGATCATGAATATCAGGAGGCAGGGTTTAGAGGGTCCATAAAAAACATATAATGTGTGTATATATATATTTTTATATATTATATATAGTTCAATTACTTATGGGTTATTTTTAGTGCTATGAAACAAAAACTATATTGTTATAAAATAATATAAGAAGAGCCCTACTGTGACTAATTGGAAAGAAAAGTCTTGAAGGAAATAGTATTTAAATTGAAACACAAAGGATGAAAAAGATTAGTAATATCAAGACTTGACAAAAGACTGTTCCAGACAGAGGAATAAGTAAATATATGGTTCCTATGATGAGAGATAACTATTCATGAGACACTCCATAAATTTCCAATCACCCAGTAGTTGATAACAGAGACTAACTTCTGAATTTATCATTTAAACCTAGTGGTTGTGACAGACATTAAACAAATAGTGACATAACTGATGTTTGAATTATATTTGTGAGATAATTGGATACTATTAGAGTTTATGTTGGGTGGTAATACCTGATTCTGTCAAAGAAACGTAATCAACAAATGATGAGATACATCAGTCACAATTTCAAAACCCAAAAAGCTCTGGATGACAGTGTACAAGAATTCCAAAGATTTTAGGCAATTCATTTGGCAGTAAAATTTCATCTGAAATTATATGAAGGTTTACATAGTCTTTATTCATCTTACTTTGTGTGAATATTGGCACATATATTGGAAAAATCATGTATTTAAATATGTATGTTGATTAAGATTCTGCTGGGAATGTTAGATAAATTAAAATATAAAACTTCCTAAATTAAAAAGGAAAACATATAACCTTAAGGTTTCAGATAATGAGATATACACTTATATTTGCAGAATTTCCTGAAAGACCAATTTAACGATATACTACAAAACTAAACCAGGAAAAAAAGTGTTGTGTATATATAAGAAAAAATGAAAAGATTTGAGGATGTCAGTATAATGGTGAAATAGGAAGTCCCAGTTCTGTCTTCACAGAAACACATATCTAACAACCACATATAGGCTAGAATGCCTTTTGTGAATCCTAGAATGCAGGTAAGAAGCTTCAGCACCCCAGAAGAGCATAAAACTAAGAACTACAAAGAAACGGGTAATACAAGCAGCTTTGTACATCTCCCCCTTCCCCAGGTTGGCACAGTTCAGCACTGAGAAAGATCCCCTCAGCCTGTATTTTTTCCCACAGGAAAGACAAAGCAAAGCGGGGCATCCAGTGTCCTCAGTCCTTTAAATTACTGACAAAAATAACACAGTATATATGAGGAAAGTAAAAGTGTAGATGCAATCAAAGTTAGGATGTTAATAAGCTTCAAATAGACTTCTAAAACTATAAGATGTTCTCTGTAAGCCTCATGGTAACCCTCCCCCAACACACTCACACAGTACCTATGGAAAATACACAAAAGAAAAAAAGAAAGATATTAAAGCATATCACTACAAAACAAAGAAGAAGACAACAAGAGAAAAAAGGAGGAATAAAAGAACAGACAGAAAACAATTAACAAAACAGCAATAGTAAGCCTCTCCCTGTCAACAATTACATTAAACCTAAATGGATTAAATCTCCATTTAAGACACAGATTGACAAAATTAATTTTAAAAAATACTCAACTATATATTATATACAAGAGATTCACATGAGATTTAAGCAAATATATAGGTTTAAAATGAAGGAATGAAAGAAGACATTCCATGAAAATTGTAAACAAAAGATAGCAGAGGTGGCTATAATTATATCAGAAAAAATAGACTTTAAATCAAGACAAAAAAGACATTATATAATGATAAAAAGATCGATTCATCAAGAAGATATAATAATTATAAAGATATGTGCACTCAACATCAGAGTACCTAAATATATAAAACAAATATTAATATAACTAAAGGAAGAAATAGATAGCAATGCAATAGAGTAGGAAATACCTCACTTTCAACAATGGATAGAACATCAGACAGAAAATCAATAAGGAAACAATAAACTTGAACAAGACCAAATGGACCTAAGAGACAAATAAATAAATAAAGTTCTATCCAACAGCAGCAGAAAACATATTCTTCTTAAGTACATATAGAACCTTCAATAGGATAGATCACATGTTATGCCACAAAACAAGTCTTAACAAATTTAAGAAGACTGAAACCGTAGCAAATATTTTTGCTGACCAAAAAGTCATGAAACTAGAAATAAATAACAGAAGGATAACTGGAAAATTCACAGATAATGTGGAAATCAAATAACAAACATCTAAACAATGAATGGGTCAGAGAAGAAATCAAAAAGGAAATCAGAAAATGTCTTGAGACAAATGAAAACAAAACCACAACATACAGAAATATGGGATGTAGCAAGAGCAATACTAAGAGGCAAGTTTATAGCATCTACATTAAAAAATAAGACAGATCTCCATTTAATCCCCTAACTTTATACCTCAAATAACTGGAAAAAGAAAAAAAAAACCTAAACTCAAAGTTAGCAGAAGGAAAGAAATAATAAAGCTTAGAATAGAAATAAATGAAATAGAGACTAAAAAAATTAGAAAAAAACAAAACTAACAATTTTATAAAAAGATAAGCAAACTTGACTTTACCAAACTAACTTAGAAAAAGAGGAAAGACTCAAATAAATAAAATTAGAGATGAAGGAGACATTTCAACTGATGCCACAGAAGTAAAAAGGGTCAAAAGAGTCAACTATGAACAATTATATGCCAACAAATTGTATAATCTAGAAGAAGTAGCACAACCTACCAAGAGTAAATCAGGAAGAAATAAAAAATATGAAAAGACCAATAATGAGTAAAGACTGAATCAATAATCTGCCATTGAACAAACACCCAGAACTTGATGGCTTCATGGGGAATTCCAGTGAACATCTAAAGGAGAATTAACTCCAGCCTTCTCAAACTCTTTCAAAAATGTGAAGAATTGCGCTGCTATGAACATTCGAGTGCAGGTGTCTTTTTCATAGAGCGACTTTTGCTCTTTTGAGTAGATGCCCAGTAACGGGATTGCTAGGTCAAATGGTAGTTCTATTTGTATCTCATTTAGGTATTTCCATATTGCTTTCCACAGAGGTTGCACTAATTTGCAGTCCCACCAGCAGCGTATGAGTGTTCCTACCTCTCCGCATCCACGCCAACATTTGTTGTTTTGGGTCTTTTTGATAAAGGCCAGTCTCACTGGAGATAAGTGATATCTCATTGTGGTTTTGATTTGCATTTCCCTGATGATTAGAGATGTTGA